>NDGM011237439.1:23044-35677 GCA_002564305.1 Octomys mimax | reverse complement strand
TGCTGGGACAAATACCTGACACCCAAAATGAAAGAAGGAAAGGTTTATTTAGCTCACAGTTACAGGAGGTTTCAGTTCATACTCGACTGGTTCCAAGGCAACATGGCACAGGGCAGAGAGCAACCTTTCCTGGCTGTGGCAAACAGCAGAGAGCCAATGAGAGGAGTAGCAGCAACAGTGGCAACAGAGAGGAAGTCTGTCTCTGTCTCTCTTAAATTGCATTCAGACCATCCGCCTCAGGGATGGGTGTTGTACTCACACCCACAGTCCCAGCGCTACTAAAACCTATAATCCCAGTGGATCATGAGATAGTCTCAAACTCTAGAAGTCCCCACCCCATGACTGTGTGAGGCTTTGGGGGGACAAGTAGACACAAACCATCACAAGAGCCATGGAAATTAATGGCAGTTTTAAAGCAGGACACTATTTATTCTTTCACCTTGTGACACTTCCTTTAATATTTTAGTTGCGATTCTAAATAATTTGTATAACTCACATTTAATATTTATTTTGTTCTCATTAACACTGTGTGAGTTTTGCAACCACAGTCCAGTTTATATAACTTACAGTACAAGAGTTTAGCCGTATGATCCAAAGTAATCTTTAAGTGGGCCAGAATAAACACCTGCGTGGCAAGTGCAAGGTCCTGAGTTCAATCCCCAGTACTGGGGGGTGGGAGAGGAGTAATCTTTAGGATCTATTTTTTTTAATGCTTTTATTTTTTTTCTCAATTATTAATTAGATCTTTCAAGATATGCTGAGAAACTTTAGTATGTCAGTTAAACTTTTTTTTTCCTACCAACCACTTAGACTTTAATGAATGACAAGAGTGAGATCTAATTGTCTCTCCATAATTTAAATTTGAAAAGATCTTTTACAGCCAAATGCTATACCCTGAACACATCTTCCCTTTTCTCAGTGAGAGAAATAATTTGGTCATTTTGTTAGATTTTTAACTTTTTGTTTTATATGTAGATATATTATGATTTTTCAGTATGCCTATAGGTGGCTATTACTTAAAATTAATAAGAGGGGCCAGGGAGATAGCTTAGTAGAATAAGCTCTTGCCTGGCAAGCGCAAGGTCCTGAGTTCAGTCCCTGAACTGAAAAAAAATAAAAAAATAATAAATAATAATAATAGATGGCAAAAGTTAAGCCTGTTATCTCGTTGAAGGCACCTTAAAGATTTATGGTCTCCAGAAGTTTCTAGACTTTATAGGACTGATTTTTAAAGCTGTTGTCAAGGTTTTAATGTGTATAAAAATTTTAGAGTACTTTTTAAGCCACAATTAGAAAATTTTTTTAAATACTCTTTTCACAAATTTCTTCATACTCTACAACGTGCTGTCATTTTCAGTGAAATCCTGTTTTCTTTTTCTTCATATATTTCTTTTGGCTTTAAGAGTATAAGCCTAAATGTGAATATACTAAGGTCATTGCAAGCTGCTTATTTCTAATTTCGCTTACTAGGATAAAAACATAACACTATTGCTTTAAATGGCTTCTACAGGTAGAATATCAGTTCCTTGTTTTGCTTAGTGATGAGGATACATCCTGAAAATGTGTCACTAGGTGATTTCATTGTGTGAACAATCCTAGAGTATGCTTACACAAATGTGGGTGAAATAGCCTACTACACACCTAGACCATATGAAATATGTGGTCATGTAGGTAGTTTGTCAGTGACCAAAATACCTGGGGACACGTGACCATGCTACATTTGGCACTTTAGTTTTCAAGGGTGTTATAGAGGAAAAGAAAGGATTTAAACCCAATGTTGTTCATATTCATCAATTAGCTTTTAAAATGTACTAAAGAAACCCTTAAAGCTGAAAGTAATTTTATAGCTCACCTGTGATTGCCTTCATTTTATAAAGAACATAAATAGAAATTTTTTTGATATCTCCACTTCCTCATAGTGATGCCTTTGACATACAGTATGGAGTAGTAGTTATCCGCTTAAAAGAAGGTCTGGATATATCTCATCTTCAAGGCCAAGGTAAATTTGTTTGAAATAAATTTATATTTTTAAAATTACAAATTACTTTGTTAGAAAATTTTGTATAGTTTGTGTATATTTTTTAATTTAACATTTGTAATTATATCTATTCTGTATCACAGACTCACCATATAGTTTTAAGATCATACCTGTCTGAAATCCACGAAACTTTGCTTTCTCTTTGTATCAACTTGGGTGATGATTAGCAATTAGTAAAGGAAAGAATGAAATTTAATTCAGATTAAATGCTGTAGAGAAGAAATGTTATGATTGTAAATTGACTAAATTTGTAAAAACGTATACAATAATAGTGTGAAAATTTTAAATGACTAGAACTAAATATACATTTGCATGTTATGAAAGTAGTGTTTTATGAGTTACTAATAAAAAATAAATGTTGTCATAATTTCTGGGTCCACAAGAAGACCTATTTAAAAAGTTTTGTCATTTAAAAGCATTTATAGATTCAGAAGAAGTTGTAAAAAATAGTATAAGGTCCTGTGCATTATTATCTAACATTCCCCATCCCCAGGGCAACATCTTACACAGCTCCAGGTACAGTATTGTATCTAAACTAGAAATACTCATTGCAAGAGTCCTTGGATTTTATTCTGATTTTACTAATTTTCATGTACATTTGTGTGTGTGTGTGTGTGTGTGTGTATGTGTGTGTTCTTTTTTTGTCATTTATCATGTGATTTGTGTAACTGCCCCCACTATCGAAGTATAAACTGGCCCATCACTACAAAGATTTCATCTATGGTCCCTTTTTATACCCTCATCAGATTCTTTCCCTGTCTTTCATTATTCAGTGTAATTTTGTAATATCAAGAATATCGTATAGCTGGGCATGGTGGCATATACCTGTAATACTAGCACTTGTGAAGCTGAGGCAAGATTGCCATGAGTTTGAGGCCAGCCTGAGCTACACAGTGAGGCCTTGCCTCAAAGCAAACAATGAAATTACATCAACAATACAGGGTGTATCACTTAAATCATTATTTAAAAGTGAAAGTTAAGACCTAATTAAGGTTTGTATAATTGATATTTCTGCTAACTGTATTGTAATCTGTGGAAAACACTCTATTCTCCAAGGATTTTCTTATAGTTTATAAAAAATGAAAAAAATTCATGTTACAAGTTAAATCATTGTTATTATCTAAGTTTAAGTAGCTGAGATGTATATAATTTTGTCTTCCTTTTATGTACTTAAACTGTTTCAGTATTTCCTCTTTACCTTAGGAGGGGCATACAGTTTTGAAAGAAACACTTTAAGATCTTTATCCTTGTAACAAAACTGTATGACTTGCTGAAAATGCATTTTCTTATTCTGGAGTAGACCTAACAAAAATACTACTTAAGTTCTCCCATTATAACAGTGGTGCTTATGGTACCTGACATAACTCTTTTAACTCTGTATAATTATAAGTAGTGTTCCTTTTCAGTCAAGTGTCATAATTTGGCTAATAAATTATATAGTTCTATCACTTCCTGAAGTTTGATTGCAATTGAAATATTAAAGACATTTGCAGATCATTTATAGTTAGGAAATATTTTTGAAAACATATTCATCGGGCTGGCAAGATAGCTCAGTGGTCTAAAGCGCCTGCTTAGGCAAGCATGCAGGGACCTCGGTTTGATCCCCAGCACCACATGCCATGCCAGCCCCACCCACAGGGTGGGCTGAGCTGACCATTAAAAAAAAAGAGAGAAAAAAATAAAATAAAGGAAACATTAAAAAAAGAAAACATATTCATCAATAAGATGTGGATACAGGAATATGATTGACAATGGAATGAAGAGCACAGAGCACACGTGTTGAAGGGAATCAGTCTCTTTTAAGAACCTTAGCTTTTTCTTTTAGATTTGTACCCTGGGGACGTTTGGTAACTTGCTGGCCCCAGTTTCTTTGGCTGTTAAAGAGAGTTCACCTTGTAGAGTTGTAGTGAAGATTAAAGGAAAGATCAGTCCTGATGAGCTCTTGAATCAGTTTTGGCCATTGGGCTTCCATAATCTGTTGTTTCTTTCTGTTTACACAAATGAGGGACAGGCATTATGAAACACAGATCATCATGTTCATATTATATGTCTTTATGATAAATGTTTTATGGAAGTTAAATATTCCAAAAATGAAACCACTTAAAAATGAAGTGGAGAGCCAACCAGATAGCTCAGCAGATTAAAGCACCTGCTTAGGCAGACCCAGGGGCCAGGGTTTGATGCCCAGCATGCCATGCCAGCCCCACCCCCAGGGAGTGCTGAGATGGCGATTGAGACTGGCGTGCTGGCCCGCGCCTTTTATCCCAGCACGTGGGAGGCTGAAAGCAGAATCACTACGAGTCCAATCTGTGTAGTGAGACCCTGTAGACCCTGTACTAAACACATACACACACACAAAATTGGTATTGTTGGGAAGACTCCGTCTCAGTTGTCTCCCTCTCACAAGCCTATGAACATTGGCCATGTTTTATGTTGAGTTTTTTTAACATATAATTAATTCTGAGAGTAGGATTTGTTTCACATTCTATATATCATACTTTTGTTAGCCAGAATCTGTTACATAAATTTCTCTCATGACTTACTCCCTAGCACCTAATTCAGATATCTTAGCTTCTTAGTTGTGGCTGACATATTTAAGTGAGCAGGTTGTTGCAATTGTTCACATAAGAAAAATCATGTATCACTTGGCTGTTAAGTGTCAGTTATTAAATCATGTCGTCTTTGGCATAAAATTTGATTTTTGATGCTATTTTTAAATGTTTACATACAGAAGAATTGTTATCCTCACAAGAGAAATCTCCTGGCACCAAGGATGTGGTACTAAATGTGGAATATGGAAAAAAATTGGACTTAGATACTTCCAAACCATCTGGTGAAAAGTCTGTTATACATAAAGGTAATTTTCATGCAAATGAGTGATTATATTACTGGCAATATTTTAAGTTGTGGGAGATGATTTCTATTATATAATTATGTTATTAAGTAGCCTCTTCACGAACTTGACACTGCTCATTGGCCAGGTAAAATTTGATATTCAATAATGGCTCCAAAAGGACTACCTTAATGGATTAGAGAGGGTCATAGAACAAAAACCATGTCAATTATTTATATTTACACTTATTTCAAAGGTAGATTAAATCTGAACTCTGAAAGAACATAATTTTAGAATAAAAAGTCTCATAATACAGAAAATTTCATCTACACACCTGTGTGTCGGGATGATGAGAGGAAAAGAGATGACTTCCAAATCTTACTCTCCCGTCCTCACTCTCCTACCTCTTCAAACTAGTATCTCCATCTTTCCTGTTCCCAGCTGACACACAATAAGAAAAATCTGCACTGTAAATCATTAAACCATAGTATATTTTTTCATTTCTATACAATTACTACCATTCTTTTTCTGAAATCGATAAACAAATCATGTCCATGTTGTTTATCTCTTGTAGGTTGTTTGGAAGCATTGACGACACTTTTTCTTTCTTACGTACCTTGTTACTGAGAGGAGTTGTAGTTGAAAATGTAATTGATACTATTTTTCCTTTCAGTTCTTTGCTGGCTTGATTATAATTCTTCTATTTTGCCTCAAACTCCATAAATTGATTCTGGTAACAGTTCTTTATGTTTCTGTATGTCTTTTAGTTTATGACATACGTTCTTTTTCTCCTTTTTTTTTTTTTCTTCTTCTTTAGTTCATTTATTTTCCTTATATTTGAACCTTTTTGTACAGAGTCTATTAGGAATTAATGCATGATGGAAGAATTAATACTTATCAGGCAGCTACTCTGCTCCCATACATTAGTAGGTGTTATCCATGCATTACCTTTAATGTGTCACGGGGCAGTAGTTTATTTGCTCACCTTTCTGTTATAAAAATTGATATAACTTTAATCACTTATAGATGTCAAGATTTCCTTGACTTTTCTGCACTCATCTAGTGAACACAGAATGTCCTTAGTTGTAATTTTTTAACAAATTATTGAAGGCAAATAATATTACGAGAATGGTAATATTCAGTACTATAAAATTAAGTGTAATTGGTTACTTGCCATAACATGCATAAAAATTAGCATCCAAATGTAGTCTTTGCTTTATTTTTTGTTTGCTTTCTATTTAGTCTATTCTCAAATCAGCTTAGAGAAGTTTGTCTTGAATTTTTTGGGTTTTTTAGGGGGGGCTTTTTTGAGTCAGGGTCTTTAATAATAATCCTCCTGTGTTAGTGTCCTAGATGATGCAATTACAGGTTTGAATTAGCTCTGTACAGAAATTTAAACATTAAAAAATATTGGGATTTAGAAACATTCTTGTATAGTTACTATGTAGTTACAGTATCACTCTTGGCAATTGAGGGATACAATGTACAAGTAGATAGGAAAAATGCCCTTTGAATATATGCTTTATCATAAACTCTGAACCTTTCCATCAGTGCTTACAATTTAACAACCCTAAGAGGTAGGTACTGCTAACCCTTTCTGCAAATGAAAAAATTGAAGTTACCAGCTTTAGCTCACATGGCCAGGAAGGGGCTAGCAAGCAGTGCTGGAATCCTAGGAGATTCCACTGCAGTAGTTTCTACCATCGAACTCCTAAATACTGTGTGCCTTGAAAAAACAAATACGAGCTCTTATATTCAGGAAGAAAACATGGGATTAGGTAAACTGTTAACTTCAGGGTAAAAATGATTGATACTAAATAAAAAGCAAACATATGCATAAATATATGCATATATACTTATTGATTTACACTTCTGTATAATTTGGCAATATGTAAAACTAAAGACTGAAATCTCTGATAAAAATCTGTTAATATTTCAAGTGATGATTAACTTTTATAAGTGCTAGATATCCATTAAATATTTCTGAAGTTGTTTTCAAGCATTTGCATAGCATGTTTAAAATTTATGTATTATGTACAAAGTCAGGTTAGTAGAGCTGTATTTCCTCTACACAGGCTATAAATTGATATTTTTCTCAACTGATTTCAAGTATGAAAGTTTATGATGTAGTTTTGAATAATTTTACAAGAACAAAATTTCAGGGTAAATGTTGATCATTTACCCTATAGAGTCTAAAATGTGTTTACTTTTTTAAATCTTGAAAATTCAGTGTAGAAAGTATTAAACTTCAGTTGTGGTCATTTTTCATGGGCTGTTGCTTTATGCTATGTTTTGTTATAAATGTGCTTATTTACATTTTCATTATTTTATAATATAAAGGCAATTAACTTAATATTTTGTGTTTTTTAAACATAATCTAGATGAGGAAGAGGATGGCAAGACTCCAACTCAACCACTGTTGAAAAAAGGCAGGCATTTTTCATCATTTTATTTTAATCCTTTTTTCCATATCGTTAACACTTTTAACTCCTACCTTATTATTTTATTTTTTCTACCTTAGTTTTTGTTTCATGGTGAGATGATGTTACAGTTATCTTTAAATGCAGATTAGAAAAATTATTAGTCCAAATAAAGTGCTAAATTATTCTGGAGACAAGGTGATATATCCCAGAAAAATTCTTCTAAATCATCAGTAGTTCCTGAAATACTCAAATCTAGAAAGTTAGTAGTATTTTTATTTTAAACTGCATGGTTTAGATAATTAGGGACACTGAAATAGGTTTATTTATTTACAGTGTCACTTGCATTCTTTACCATCAGTTCTACTCAACAAACTCCTCAATTTTGATACTAATATATTTTTCATTTCAAAAATTACAATATTTCTCACAGTCGTGCTGCGTTTGGGAGATACACAGTCATGTCAACATACATGAATTTTATGAGAAGGAGATAGAGGTGAGAGTTACGGAGCAGTGTGGTTTGGTAGCCATATTATTTCATCATGCAAAATCATTTGTCATGTTTGCATACATCCTGGCAGCATGAAAAGTGAATGATATACATTTTGTAAGAGATTTCCTTTTGTGGATTTCTCTTAAAATCTTAGTAGAGGAATTTCATAATAGTCATTTTGCTTGTTTACCGAACCAGTGATTTTTTTTTTTGTTTGTTTCTTTGTTTGTTTTTGAATTCCTTGAAACATAGATGGGAACTCCTTTGAGGTATTGTCCTTTGAACCTACAATAGATGAGTACCCTTCCAAAGAGTTCCCACCATCTTTCTGTGGTTCAGAGAAAGATGTGGTTATATGTGTTTAGAATTGGGTCACATATTGAGGGGAAACACACAAAAAAAAAATAAAGATGAGGGATTTTTCCTCAGGCCAGGGTTTCACTGTGATGATTGTACATGTTTTTGTATGTCTCCAACTTCCTTCTGTCATTTATGTTACAGGTAATTAAAAATTACTGAGATACAAGTTCAAAAAATTTTTTGCAGAACAAGTATAAACCCAATTTATCCATTTAGCCTGAAATAGCTTTCCAGAAAACCAAAAATCTAGCAATCAAGTGCGATTGTTGATTGGTACTTGTGATTCTCTTACATTTATCAAAATGCTTCAAATTATTAGCAATTAGACAACATAATTCAAATGAATTTAGTTGTGATATTTATCTGTAGCTATTATAAAGTATATTTAAATTATAAAAATTTACAAGTTTGTGATGGATGCCATATACAACTACTGGTATTATGAACATATTTGAATATATATGATAGGAAAATTATAAGAAACAAAAGAGATACAATATTTACTTTCCATGCATCTTACTTTTTTCTGCTTAATCCTTTAGACTCCAAAGGCCCTATTGTACCTTTAAATATAGCTGACCAGAAGCTTCTTGAAGCTAGTTCACAGTTTCAGAAAAAACAAGGAAAGAATACTATTGATGTGTGGTGGCTTTTTGATGATGGAGGTAAGATTGCTGATAATTTTTTAAAATAATTTAAAATTTACTAACCACTAAAGACTAGTACTGCGAAATGGCGTACAATTTACTCATCCTAGATGCCATTCAGGTTGTACCAACGTGCTCAGACAGCAGCAGAGTCAGCTCAGAATCAGGCACTTGCCAGCGGCTTTCAGAATGAAGTTGCTCAGTCCTTGAGGTTATCCCTTAGCATTTTTCTTAATATTACAGATGCTTCTGTAGGTTGTCATTAAGTTTGGAATGCTATTGGATGTTTCATCATACATACATCCGTGATGTATACCTGATGTTTCAGGTTATGTATCTTTGGCAGACATGTCACAGAAGCAATGCTGTGTTCTTATGTCTGCATTTCTCCAGGGTGACACGTGATGTTGACTTATTGCATCCCCTGAAGAATGTACTTTGACCCTTGAGTAAGGTGTTTTTCTATAAACTTACTCACCAAAAAGTTGTTTTCCCCTTCTCTTTGTGAATACAGATGTGGGTAATTCCTTGGAAGCTATATAGAACCGTATGTGATACATTTCTGATCCCATCATTTCTTCCTCACTTGTTAGCAATTACTGAAAGGAAGAGCTTTCTCTTTTTATTTCTTTTTATGTGTATTTCTTTTTATGTGTACTTATTGATTTATATATAGTGATAGGGTATAATTTGTTGCTGTCATTAATGTTAAAGTTGTCCCCTGTTGAGCTAGCGCTATCTTCCTTAGGTGGACTTCTGTATGCATTTGTCATGGCGGTCATCTGTGGATTTCTTTCTGACATAAAAGGATATTCCAGCTCAGTTTTGTAGTTTTGTGGTTTGCCTGTACTGGCCATGGAAAGGAACCTTTGCCTAAGGAGCTATGGTGCCTTTACTGGAGAATGGCATTTAGAAGTAAATAGTGATTGGAGCGTTGAATAGCTTGTGGCTGCTAGGCTGTTGGTGCTCCAGGTGTCTCAGGGATACAGCTGAGAAGTAGATAGTGTCTGTTTGTGTTACCTGTGTGCCTAGAGTTGCAGAGATTGAGACCCAGCTCCAGTCCACCATCTTCTTTTTCACATTTGTCATGTCTGTGAAACCTAGCTCCCACTAGGAACAATAAATATATTCACTTATTCAGTATTTCAGTATGGGACTAATTTCCTGGCTATCAAGCTATTGTCTTATATTACTGCTTTATTCAAAAAGCCATACCTATTAATAGCTTTCTCCTTGTTAAAGCCTGATTTTTGACTGAATTAAAGAATAATGAAAGAATTTTTTTAACCAAGATGTACGTCTGCCATTTCTTTAATTACCTTGAATGAAAAGTTACTGTTGAGAAATTAGCATTTAATAAATTATTTGTTCTATCTTCAATTCAGGTTTGACATTATTGATACCCTATCTTCTGACTACCAAGAAAAAATGGAAAGAATGTAAGATCAGAGTATTCATTGGTGGAAAAATAAACAGAATAGACCATGACCGGAGAGCGTAAGTTTATTTAAATTAGGAGAACATTAATCTGCCACTTTACTATCACAATATAGATTTGATAGGCTAAAAACTAGATAGTTCAGAAAAATATAAATCATGTTTTGTCATACACTAAAGCTAATAAAACTTCATTCATCCTCCCCCCAACACACCCAGTACGCTGTTTGGAGATAGTCACGCTATGTAAATCAGACTGGACTTGAACTCACTGTGGGGCCCAGCCTGGCTTTGAATTCATGGAGATCCTCTTGCCTTAGCCTCCTGGGTGCTGGGATTACAGGGGTGTGCCACCATGCACAACCTCATTCTCTTCAATTTGATCTTCATTAAGTTTATTTTACCTGCAGGTAATATTTACAACAGGTTGACATTTTAGGTCTTTATTAAGCCATTGTGGTTTAAAAACAACTTTTTGGGGCCAGCAACATAGCTCTGTGGACTAAGCACCTGCTTAGGCAACTGCAGGGACTCTGGTTCAATCCCCAGCACCATGCCTCACTGGTCACCGAGACCGGGTGTGGTGGTGCACACCTATAATCCCTGCGCTGGGGAGGCCGAAAACAGGAGGATCACTAGGAGTCCAAGCTGTGTAGTGAGACTCTGTCCCAAATACATTTAAAAAAATTAAAAATAAAGCAGCTTTTTGGGGCCAGAGAGATAACTCAAGACCATAAGTACCTGGCTGGCAAGTACAAGGTCCGGAGTTTGATCCTCAATACCACAAACAAACAAAAAACAGGTTTTTTTCCCTTTTCATCAATTGAGAAAGTACGCCAGAAATACATCGGTGTACACGGTGCCTGGTACAGCCTTAGAGACAGCAGCAGCGCAGGATGCCCCTGAGCCCCCGCCTCCTCGCTGCCGCAGCTCCAGCTCTAGCTCTATCCTCAGCGCTGCTGGCCTGATTCCAGGCCCTTAACCTGGGCCACTCCCTCCAGGTGATGTGAGGAACAGCTTCAGCTGTCTGATTCCTGCACCAGCAGGGACTGCTCCATGAGTGACTGTGGAAAGAAGAATTGTCATCGTGTGGCATCAGGGCCCTCCGCAATCTGCCACCTATTTTTTCTGTTCTTACCTCCCCTTCCTCCAGACGAGCCTGGACTTGTGAGTGCCCTGCTGCAAGCCTCTGGTGCTGCCATGGCTGCAGGCTTCCACGACTTTGCTTCTTCGTCCACTGTACATAGTGCGTCACTTTCTCCCTTCCACCTCCTGTCTCTGTTTAAATAATCCATTCTTTAAACTTGAGCTTAGTTTTTCAGAGCACAAAACCCTATTTTTTTTTTATCTTGTCTCCTTGTCCTTCCTCCCACCCCTAATTGTTTCCTTTTATATTTTAATTTTATTTTTTGAGATAGGGTCTCAGTATGCAGGTCAGACAGCAGGCAGGTCATGCCCTTGAACTTACTATATAGCTCAGGCTGGCCTCAATTCATAGAGATCCACCTGCCACAGCCTCCTGAATGCTAGGATTACAGGCATGCACCACTTCATTCAGCCATGTTTTTTGAAATATATAGATTCAGTCCTACATAGGATAAAAATATTTGTATACACTGTTCATGTATCTAAATGCTATTCATTTGTGTTATAGGATGGCTACTTTGCTTAGCAAATTCCGAATAGACTTCTCTGATATAATGGTCCTAGGAGATATCAATACCAAACCAAAAAAAGAAAAGTAAGTTGTTGGATAGTTTCTGTACAGATTTGCAGCCCTTTCATGGATGGGCTTCATGGATAATTGAACTTAATTAATTGAGTATTTTTCTCCTGCTTTAATATGAAACCACCTGATAATTGGCTCTCTAGTTAAAAGTATCTTTGTTGTAGTAGGACTTTTGGATATAGAAATTATAAAATTTTTACTGTCAGCCCTTTCCTCCCTTGAAAATTTTCTCCTATATTTTCTTACATTACTTCCCTTTATTGGTACTTGAGTTTTGAAAGCTTTTGTTGTTTTGAGGAAACTGCTTGCAAATACAGGCAAGCACTCTACTACTGAGTGTGTATGTCCCTGGTCCACACAATTTGACTTACTGTTCCAAAGGATCATTTTGGTACTATGCTACACTTAGTTTGAGAAGGCAACCACAAGAGCAAAGGGGAGATCTACATTAGTTTCAGTTGTATTATTGTCATCACAGTTCTAAGTTTCCAACTGAGTTCTGTGGACTACAAATGGCTATTTTCTAAAGGAATTACTATGGGGCTGGGGAGATGGCTCAATGGAATAAGCGCTTCCCTGGCAAGCACAAGGGCCTGAGTCCAATCCCCAGTGCCATCAAAAAGAAAGAAAGAAAAGAAAGAAAGAAAGAAAGAAAGAAAGAAAGAAAGAAAGA
>NDGM011237439.1:7766-22994 GCA_002564305.1 Octomys mimax | reverse complement strand
AGAGAGAGAGAAAGAGAGAGAGACAGAGAGAAAGAGAGAGAGACAGAAAGACAGAAAGAGAGAGAAAGAAATTACCAAAGTGATAGTTATGGTTGTAGTGTGGAGGCACATACAATAGACAAGAAGTACTGACTTTGTTGTAATTTAAGATTTTTCTCTTGTGTACTGTAAAATAAAGTTAATTGTCCATATTCTTTCTCTCAAGTATTGTAGCATTTGATGAAATGATTGAGCCATACAGACTTCACGAAGATGACAAAGAACAAGATATTGCAGATAAAATGAAAGAAGATGAACCATGGCGGATAACAGATAATGAGCTTGAGCTTTATAAGACTAAGGTAGTTCTGCTTCCTTTTCATTAAGTTTCCATGTGCTTTGGAGGGTAAAAAAAGAATTTTCAGACTCCAATGTGACATGGGAGAAACCAGTTATGTAAATTAATCAGATTTGTTTGGTTCACATGTGAATAAGGAAAGCATCATTTCTTTTCTAAGCAGAGAAAGATACATAATTTTATTATGCCAAAATTTATTATGATTTTTTCTATTTAGTGTATTATGAACTACTTTATGAACTAGCTGTTTGATTGATGCTGGAGGTGGAAGCCAGGACATTGCATCCTTGCATCATGCACTCTACCTTTGAGCTATGTCCTCAGCCCTGAATTATGCTACATTCTAATTTTCAAGTAGTTTGGGTGTGATTTTTGTCTTGTTTTCATTTCAGACATACCGGCAAATCAGGTTAAATGAGTTATTAAAGGAGCATTCAAACACAGCAAATATTATTGTCATGTAAGTATTATCTGTATTAAAATTTCATTGGCTATACATTTTATAATCTGTATTTTTAATTCCTTTTTGAAGTACTTATCTAGATGTCACATACTGATTTATAAAAAAGGAGAAAAACCAAAAAAAAAAAAAAAGGAGAAAAACCTCGTTAAATATACTTTGTTGTAGCATCTGAAAAAAAATCACTTTAAGTTAGAAAAATTAAAACCATTTAATAAATGCTTATGAGTCTAAACAATTCTTTATCATAATAAAATGTGTTAGATTTTTTCTTTATCCTTGTTTTTTCAAAATTTCTTAGCATTGTAAATACTATAGCCTAGTCGTGAAACATGTGTGGAATAGGCACCCATGTAGATTCCTCATGAAAATACCCCCCTAAGGTTATTCAGAGGGCTTCATTGGGACAGCATTCCTGTATGAATCCCCATCTCCAGGTGTTTTCATGTAGGCCACATTTCCTTGCACCGAATAGAAAGGCTAATCCCTATTTTGGCTATTCTTCTACTGAGGTAAGTTAATGAGATATTACCTGAACCCCAGTTTTTTCAATCCTGAAGCCTATGTCCATACATAAGTAATGAAAACTCAGACCTCAAAAACTATGTCACATAATGAGTAAAAGCATGTCAAGACATTGTTAGCTCAATTAACAAATAGTTAACTGTTCCATTAAGTTTCAAGCTTTGCTGTTAATGATCAAATGTTGTCTACACTGGAAGCTATTAACACATAGAAATTTAGAGAAGACCCTCAGATTAGCAGGTCTCTACTTCATAATCTATAAATAGAAGTTAAAACTCACAGAAATTAAATAAATAATAATTGAATGTTATTTATCTTAAATAGCTTCCATTTTCCAAATTCTGATATGAATAACCCTTTGTCCTAAAAGGACACCATCTAACCTTGGTGAAGAAGGAGAAATTGGAGATTTAGGTCTAGCTGTGATTTTTTTATATATTACAGTTTATAGAAATAATCGTTTGCTGTTCTTTGAACAAATGTTTAAAAATCTTCTGTTTCAATCTGGAAACCTGAGAATATGGAGAATCTATTCTAAATGTAATTTTACTCTCTCAAAAGTATTCTGTAGTAATCATAGCAATTTCTAGGGTGGTTATTGTGATTTAGTTTATAATGTTTGTCATGTTTTCTTTTTCTCAACTTAAACACATAGTTCAGCATCCGTTCTCTTTTTGATCCCAGGAGTCTCCCAGTTGCACGAAAGGGTGCTGTGTCCAGTGCTCTCTACATGGCCTGGCTGGAAGCTCTGTCTAAGGACCTGCCACCAATACTCCTGGTTCGTGGGAACCATCAGAGTGTCCTTACTTTCTATTCTTAAACTCTCCAGAATGGTACTTCAGTGCCTAATGAAGTGACTGAAATCTTCGATGGAAGACATTAACATTACAGTGGCAAACTGTGACTTTTTTTTCACTATTTCATTAATTTGAAAGCACACGGGAAAGTTACTCCATCTATATGTGTATGGAGACTTTAGTTTTAGTCAATTCCATATTTCAATTTTTATGAATGGTAATTGTCTCTTATTGGACTGAAGTTCATGAGAGTAAAGTTTTTCCTTTGCTACTTGAATAGCAATAAAAGTGATTTTTTTTTTCTTGATCGATGAAAGGAGTACAAAAAAGCCTTTAGCCTTGAGGTGCCTTCTGAAACTAACCAAATTTCATCCATGTATCCTGTTTTTATAAATTTGTAGAATGTCAGCTGCCTTCAGGTATTTTATTTCTAGTCTTTCACCTTAAAATAGACCCTACTTTTCATCTTTGATTGACCAAGTAGTGTCGAGTACTGTATGTTTCCTATGTCTTGTAGAAGTATCTGTTAGATATAAAAAGTGAGAATTACGGCAGGCTAATGCAACAGGAAAAAAAAGACCAGATAGGGTAACCAAAAGGTGAGCTGCAAGGTTAGGTTTGTGTGAGTATACAGATATACAACTAGGAAAGCGAAGGTCCAATTTACCTTTTAAAACTTCCATTTGGCTGGTCTGTCTTTATTTTTTTGAGACAGTAGGGAAGGTTGAAGATTTATCTGCTATTTCTACTTATATGCTTAAAAATCACATGTCATTCTTTAAATTAAAATCAAGATCATTTGTATTTATTTTAAGAGACAGTACCCTAATTTGGAGTTTCTCTCAAGTCTGAGGGACTTAGATGAAGCAATGTTATTTAATAGGCTATTTAAATAAGCACTATGTGGAATTTCACTATACTGTACCATTCTTTATAAATCATTAAAATAATATTTCATCAAATGGTTAAATGGACCACTGGTTTCTTAGTGAAATGTTTTTAGGCTTAATTCAATTTTCAAGTACACTTAGTCTTAAAACACTCAGGTTTGAACAGATTATTCTGAACATTGAAATTTAATCCATTCTTAATACTTTAAAACTTTTGTGTTAAGAAAAACTGCCAGTTTGTGTGTTTGAAATGTCTGTTTTGACATCAGTCTACTAGTAAAATTTTGACAGTGCATATGTACTGTTACTAAAAGCTTTATATGCAATTATTAATGTGAAGTTTTTCATTTTTTATTTAAGGATTTCCTAAAAACATTTCAAGGGATTTATGTCTACATATTTGTATGTGTGTGTGTATATGTATACACAGATACAGATGTGTCTATGTAATGAAATTTATGTTGCTGGTATTTTGCTGAAAGTGATCATGGTTTGTTAATTTTTTTATTTTTATAAACATGTTCCAAATCAGATCAATATACACAGGTTTCATGAAGAACAAAGGCAGTCCTTTGGAGGCCAGAGTGTAACTTCTACCACTGTCATCCGTTACAGAATGGAAAGCATTTCGTCTAAAATCCTTGTCAGTGGGTCTTTCATGGATAAGTTTCAGTGGTGGACAATTATAGAAATTCTCATATATCTTAATAGAAAGCTATGAAAATTATTTTCAGTTTTGCAGTACTTTTGCTGCATGAATATAAATTGGAGATCTCATTTTAATTCAAAATATTAAAGTAAACTAACCAATTTTTCCAAATTTTTCCCTACATTATAACTCACAGCATTGTTCCATTTGTTATTATATGTTTTGCATTGTTTAAGAAGAAAGAGTAAAAATGGCATTCAGTGCACAATATCATGTGTGAATTTCTAAAATGGTTAATAGGGCATGGACTGAGTGCTGCTATCTTGAAATGTGCACAGGTACACTTCCTTTTGTATTTTTATTTAAGGTTTTGTTTTGTTTTTCTATTCAGGAAAACATCATTGTGATCTGTACTACAGGAACCAAATGTTATATGCATCATACATGTGTGTATAAAGTACATAAAAATATCTAAATATAAATAATGCAGGGAGGGTGATAGTGTCTGTGAAATAATATAAGAAACTTTTCACTTTCAAAAGAAAATGCATTACTTTCACTTAACACTAGTCACCAGGTCAAAAATTTTCAAGGTTGTTATAGTGCTCTGAAAATTTCAACAATTCTTAAAGATGCTAGCTAGTGTTGAAGTTACTCATTCAACTTTATTTATGCTGAATTTTGATTATTTTAATGCCAAGTTTTTAATTCTAATCATTGGTGACAACTTAGAAGTAAATAATTACACAATGGCATTTGAGTTCATATTCCTATAGGTGAGAAAACGAAAATGTTAGTATTAAGCTGATTAACGGTTAATTAAATCAAATATTTATTTGTTACATTGTTTCCTTTGTATTTTAGGTTCCTATTACATTCTTTTTATATTGCTTGCTGACATTACATTTTTTAAGTCTATGGAAATAATTTAAAGATTTGCGCTCTGGTGGATGAGTATCTACTAAGTTTGAAAATGTAATATTTTGATAATACTGTACTATAACTGTCACACAAATGCTTTTTTAATGTTTTAACCTTGAGTATTGCAGTTGCTGCTTTGTACAGAGGTTACTGCAATAAAGCAAGTGGATTCATTAAAACTATTCAGAGTCTACTCTTCTATTTTAACTTGTTAGAAGTTTAAGCCAGGCTTGTTTTCTTCTCATTTACATAACTATTCTTTCGTAAATGTCTGTATTTTTTAATGGTTTTTATCCTAATATCCATGCCTTGGAAAAATTACTTGAAATTGTTCCCTCTCCCTAAGCCTTCAGAATGATTACTCTTAAGTGATACTGACGAAACTGTGTAAGGTATAGCTCATTATGATTTTTTAAAAATAACTTAGCTTTTCTAATTCAGCTTTTATTTGGGAGCCAAATCCCTCTATGAATGAGGAAGCTAGATTAAAAGGCACTTATAGTCCTTGAATTTAATCTGATTTGTTTTCTTCATAAGATTTTCACTAAGCTGATTTACAGTTTTATGAAAACATTTTTCCTTTCGCACTTAAATCCTAGTAGGTACATTACAGAATAGTTATTTATCTCTTTGTCCTAAGAAAACAGCTTGGAGCACTGCAGGGAGTTTCCCAAGGTCATGGTAAATGAATGGAGATTTGGCCGGAGCCCAGCTCTGTGATTTCCAGGTGATCCTCCTATGTATTCACTGATGCCTGGTCTATGAGTGAGAGGGACAGAAAGGCAAGTCAGTCCCAAGCCACTTGCCCTATCTGCACGAATCTGTGCTTAAGTAATACAAATTACAGCTACAAATATAGATTGGCTGTAGGTTGCCTTAATTACTATACCTGGAACTAAATGTAAATGTCCATTATATGAGCTTTGTCTTTATTCTGAAATACGTTACTATTTAGCCTAGTTTATTCACTTCCTTGGGAACCCTAACAGAATTGAGAGACAACAGGAATGTGACCTTGCCTCATTTCAGACCATCCAACAGATTTCAAAACAAATATAATTCATATTTGAACAGGCAGGTTTTTGCTCTTACTCCCCAGGAAGAAAGCAAAGAAATGCATCTGATATGCTTCCACTTTATCTACCAACAGGATATTTGTAGTGTCTGAAGAAACATGTGGTAATGTTTCTTGAGTAAAGAAGGCCCAAGTCCCACAATACACTCGGGTTATCCATGGACATTTCAGATAGTCTTTAAGTGGGCGTATTGGGATGTCAGCCCAATTTTTACCCTTTTGAGTATAAACATTAAATTTTGAGTTAGTCCAAGCAATACAGCTTATTTTTAGGAAAGAGTTTGAACCTCCGAATTTGTCACTTCTTTTTTTTTTTTTTTTTTTTTTTTTCCGGAACCAGGGATTGAACTCAGGCCCTTGCGCTTGCCAGAGAAATGCTTATTCTAATGAGCCATCTTCCCAGCCCCTAAATTTGTCCCTTCCTACTGCACAGCCTTACATCTGGCCGCTGTCCTTGCACACTAGGAATCTGTGCCCCCAAATAACTAGTCCACAGTTTTTGTCCTGCTACTTATATAGTTGTCTTGTAGCAAACATAAAAATAAACTTACTTCTTTGATCCATGAAATAAAACCTGTGACCCATGAATACTGGATGTTAAATTTTAACTCCTATCAGAGTTGCATTAAAAATTACCTCTAAAGACTGTTAGAGAAGTGATTAGATTTTTTTCCTGGAAGAAAAAAAAAAGTTCTAAAGAAGAGAGAGAAGCACTTCATACGGTAACTATATTCAACTCTGATATATCTAATAACAGATACAGCCAGAAATATTTAAAAACTGGACAGGATTTGTATTTTATAATTACATGGATAGGTATAAAGGCATGAAAGTTACAAACATACTTTCTTTTTTACATTTTAAATTAAACACCTACCAGTCCAATTTTAAAGAGGGTAGTTATAATTTGAAAAGGAGCAATCCACAGGAGTTTTTCTCAATAACCTATAAGCCACAGGCTATTTACATCTACAAGTTTTGCAAATCACAAAACCTCCATGAATTCCTAAACAATGGGACTTCAGAAATTTAAAACGTAGACAATTTAGGTATAAAAGAGTTGTGAGATGGAAATTTTAGCTCAAGAAGAGGTTAATTATGAAAGATCTTTTTAATATTCAAAGTTTCATAGTCATATTTCCTTTTGATAAATAACTGTGAAGAGAGGAAGTCACTTCCGCCAAGTTTTGAAACCTTTTGACCCAGTTAACATTTGTTATTTACATGGTCCCAGTCTCAGAACTGTAACTGATGTCTTCCCTGTAGTGCATTTCTCTACAGTTTTTCCATCAGTAAAGATAATCCTTTGTTTACTTTCCATGCACCTGTGAGTTTAGCATTGTTGACATAAATTTCATTCTTAGGTTTTTTTCAGAAATTTGAAAGAGAACCACAGGTGTGTTATGTATTGAACCACTGACTGGAATAGTGGTTTTTAAATTTTAGTGTACATCAGAATCAACTAGAGGGCTTACTAAAACATACTTAGGGTTGGTGGTATAGCCCAGGGGAGAGCACAGTATATGTGAGGCCTATTTATTCCTGCCACATAATCTGAACTGAGTGAAAGTCATATTTACGTATCCTGCTTTTTAGTAGAACTCTCCCTTCTTTGGGAATTGTTTTTATCCTTTTTTCCACGGCGCATGTGAATTTCTTTCCTTACACCCTTTAGGAATTCACATCACCCTGTTGGGGTCAGTTTCTTGTTACTGAGGTACAATACCCAAAGATTCAAGTTCTCAATCCATAACCAGCCACCTAGCTCCAGAGTAAAAGATGGCATGATGAAAGAGGCTGGCAGACAAGGTCCTCTCACATCATGGTGGCCAGGAAGCAGCAAAGGAAGAAGCTGGGGCAGGTGAAGTCCTTCCAGGTCATAGAGGCCAGTGACCCACTCCTGAACCAGAGCTCACCTCCTGACATTACGTTCAGCTATGGATTCATCAGTACAGCATAGAGCCCCCATCATCCAGTCCCTTCCAGAAGCCCAACTTCTGAACTGCATTGGGACATTCCAGATCCACCATGAAATCTCATTCCCAAAGACTTGGTATTCTCTTGTTTTAGTATAGTTGGGTCTTCGTCACTGGTAGGAGCAGAACCCAAATATAGGCTAACCAGAAAAGTTCAGGAGCCCAACTCAGTTCAGGGACTCCGGAACAATGTCATTAGGGTTCCATGTCTACCTTTCCTCCTGATTTGCCTCTCTAGGCTTGCTTTAGGTCAAAGGAGACTGTCACCAAGCAGCATGCTTAATGGCTTTGGACAAAAACCATGCAGAGTCCCAAGGCATAGCGATGACATGAGAGGCTCTGGCAGAAAAGGCGAGGGAAGAGCCCCAGTGGGTACCACTTAGGCAATGTGAGCCCTGTGATTCAGTCATGATTAGGCATGAGTCTTGTGGCCATGTGATAAGCAGTGAGTGGATTCTTTGCAGAAGTAATATTTTATTGAAAGGGAGGCTGGGAAAATAGATGCCATGCCCTACCTGTGATTATCCCCCATGATCACTCTAAAAATGGTGGTTCATGTGCAGCTGAACATGAGAAAACCAAAATCATTTACCTGTTTCAGAGTCTAGTTACAGGGATCGGGAATACTTAGGTCCATTTAAGATGTGGCTCTCATCCAGCATTCTATGAAAGACCACATGAGACATTTACCTGTTGCATGCTGTGATAACTGTCACATTCTTCTGTGTACCCGATGTTTAGCTTATTTTATCTCAACAACTGTGAGTGGGGGTTCTGTGACTCCATACATTGTAAAGCTAGGATCCAGATTCAACACTGCTCTTAGCTACTCAAGTGGACTGCTCCCTGGCTACATATAATTGTGGAAATCAAACGAGTTCTAAGAATACCTATTTGGAAAGATGGGCAAAGAGGAATACCTAGGCATTCCTGAAGGTGGCTTACTGGTCAGTACTGCCTGTCCAGATTCTGCTGTCTGTACACCTTACTGTCTTCCACAGCTATGAAGAACTGGCCCTTTTGAGGGTTCCCACTCACTTGAGGACAAGTATTAGATGACTCCTCTAAGAAAGCCACAGAATCTTGCTCCCAAGTTCTATTAAACATACCAGCTACCTATCTGACTAGGGGCAGGTAACAACTTACCAACATGAGGCGGCTGATCTTTGATCTGAATGTCACTGGCCTCCTAGGACTTGACATGCCTGTCATAGCTCTATACTCTATGCTAATAGCACAGAGCAAAATGTACCTATCACATTAACAATATTTCATCCTTTACATAAGAAAATACTGTAGTATACATCTTTTTTCTCCTATTGTTTATTCCCAAGACTATTTTTAGGGCCCATTGTTATCATTAAACAAAAAACTGGGTTGTGAATCTAGTAGAAGCTTAAAACTTTACTGAGAAAGTATATAAGAGCTGTTAGGGGCCAGGGCAGTGGCTCAGTAGGGCCTGATTTCAATCACTGGTTCTGTTAAAAAAGGGAACTGTTAACTCATACCTCTATAAAATAAACATTCTCTTCTATCACGTTATTACCATAACATTACCTTTCATAATATAACTACTAACTTATATAAAGATATCTCCCACCCTCATTCCAAAAATTTACCTCATTCACTTTCATATTCAACCTATTTCACTTCTAATATTTATTCATTTAAACCATGAAACAATCAGTCATGATACTGAGTAACTTTCATGGTTTCAAACCAGATTAAAGCTCAATATTTTTGTCAGCAGTTTTCTGTATGATATACACTCAAGGATCTAAATATGAACCAATTCTATACTAATTCTAGTTATTGCCAGCAATCTTTAAACTTTATCAGATGAGATATATCATTTGTTTGTTTTTTCTGTACTTAGGGCAGGCTCTACATGTTGTTCAGGGTCTTACTACATAGATCAGACTCATAGTGCTTTTCCTGTTTACAGCCTCCCTAGTACTGAGATTATAGGCATACGCTACCACGCTCAGTCTCAATCGCCATCTCAGCACGCCCCAGGGATGGAGCTGGCACAGCAGGCCCAGGGGTCAAACCATGGTCTCTGTGTCTTCCTAAGCAGGCATTTTAGTTCAGTAAGCTATCAGGCCAGGCCTCATTCTTATTAATTAGTTATTGATACATTAAGCATGCAAGCACAGAAGCATTTCATGAAATTTCATGTAAATATATGAGAGATACGTGAATATAACATGATTTCTCCATATGTACACATTTTAAAGCTATATGATCCATATGTGTGGTTTCTATTGTACTCAACATTAATGACCAAGTACTTAATACATTTATTTATTTTTTAATTAATTATTTGGTACAGGATCTCGCTGTGCAGCTCCCACTCATAGTTAGCCTCCTACTGGAGCCTTTCCAGCACTGGGGTTACAGTCATGCGCCATCATGCCTGATTTTGGTGGCCAGCATGGAGCACCCAGTGTTCTGGAGTTCGCACAGCTTGTGGTAGCAGGGATCGAGCCCAGGTCCTTGCATTTGCCAGGCAGGTGCTTAGACTGCTGCGCCAACTCTCCAGCCTAGTAGATTCATTTAAATCTGTATCATTTATCATGTTCTTATTAAGTATTGGAAGCCTGGCACATACAGGTATACTCCTTACAGATTTTTGTTGTAGAGATCTAATTGCTGAATCTGCAAATATTTTATAAGTGTCAATGCCTGAGCCCTAATCACACTGTTGCCACCTCCCTAACAGCTGTCTATAGCATACTCCATGGTCTTGGTACTTCTAGAAACACCATTTCCTAACTTTAGTTAATATAAGAACAATGCATGGGCTGGGGAGATACACGGCAGTCTAAGTGCCTGCATGGCAAGCACAAGGTCCTGAGTTCAATCCCTGGTACTGCATGCTGTGCCAGTCCCAGAACCCCAGGCACACTGTGTCAGCCCCAAAACTGGTACTGGTACATGCTTGTAATCCCAGGGGTGGGGAGGCTGAGGCAGGAAGATCATTACCAATGCTCGTAGTAAGATCCTATATCAAAAAATAAATAAAATAAAAAGTACTAGAACAATGTAGGCCAGGCATGTTGACACATACCTGTAATGCCAGCACTTGGGCAGTTAAGGCAAGAGTATCGTTGTGAAATCAGCTTGGGCTACAAAGTGAGCTCAGGGCCAGCCTGAACTGCCATAGTGAGACCCTGTCTCAAAAAAAACAAAAAACAAAAAAACCCAAAAAACAAAAAACAATGTTCTGCTGTGTTCTGATAAATTCAGTCAGATGTCCTGGAATGGACAGTATATTTACTGGTTTTTCATTTCTTTCAGGTATGCCATTTCATCTAAAAATACCAGCCTTTGCCATAACTACTTTAGGCTTCACTTTTATAGTAGAATTTAACCCAACAGCTCATAATCTTAACATTATGTCCTCCTCATACATCTCTAAATTCTCAAATATTTTAGGATTTTCCCCAACATTAGTCACACTTATTGCTGTACATAAAATTATCAAGTCAAGATGAGGTTTCCACTGTTCTAGAGCTAATTAATTAGAAAAAGTAGCAAACCGTAATATCCACTTCCAAATGACAGGATCAAGTTCAGGCCCAGCCTGGGAAATTTAGCAACTTAGCAAAGCCATGTATGGAAAGGGGCATCAAGTGTCCTGGGAATGTAACTCAGTGCAAAGACCTGGAGTTCAGTTCCCAGTATTGGAGGGGGTGGGGGTGGGAAGGGAAGGCAGGTGACAGAAAAAACCGCAGAGAACAACCTACCAGTTACAATCACTAACCAACTTCCATAACTGTATAGCACAGCTGCACCTATGGATTCTTGATGAAACCTAATATATATTCCTAATATATTCCTTTTCTTATTTGTTTATTTTACATTTCTTGATTGGATTTGTCTTTTTCTTTTTTTTTTTCGGTATTTTAGGGAAAGGTCTACAGGGTGTTGAGGGTCTCACTACTAGTTCAGACTTGTAGTGATCCGCCTGTTAACAGCCTCCCAAGAGCTGAAATTATAGGCTTGTGTCGCCACGCCCATTCTCAGTTGCCATCTCAGCATGCCCCAGGGGCAGGGCTGGGCTGGCACAGCAGGCCCCTGGGGTGGAATCGGCCTCTGAACCTGCTTGCAGGTGCTTTAATCCGCTGAGCTATTTGGCTGACCCTTGGATTTTTCTTTTCCCTTAAAGAGAAAATGCATTTGGACATATTTATTACTAATTAATTTTCTCAGGTATTGTGACAAGAAACTAATTCAGGGAAACAATGTTTATGATTCTGTTTTGCCCTTACTAGAAAAGATCTAAATCATACAGAGTTTTAAACTCAATTCCAGAAAAGTATACTAGATGTGAAGATACCCGAGGTTCCCACTATCTTGCAAATCAGTGTATAAATAAAGGGAAAATCGCCCTTGTATCTCAAATGGGCTTTATTCCAAAACATCAAAAGAACTTGTGTTTCTAAAACCAAGACATAAAATTAGCTCCTTGGCAGAAATCTGCACCTTAAGCTCAGATTGCATGGAGACCTAACATGTCTCACCGGGGACAGTTGTATTAGACTAGCTGATACAGAGCTATCTCCTGAACGTTTTAACAAGTAAGGAGGAAAAAAGTCACCAGCCTAGTTCAGTAAGCAGCATTTTCTGCCCACTACCAAAGGAGACATCTTTCTTCAGAGACATCAAGTTATTGAGCTTTAGAATACTTGAAAGCCCTCTTGTGCCAAAAGAGAGACTGATTGATCCCTTTCACAGAGAATGTGAGGATCCCCGGCTGTCTCTGCAGCTGCTTCTGGTCAGAACCACAGTTCCCTGTATCCTGTGAGCCCAGCTCCTCATCTCTCCTCTTCAAGGGGCTGTTGGGAGGTTTCAATAGGTTAAAACGTCAAGAGACTGATCAGTGTGGCTCACTCCCCCATCTCTCCTGAACTACAAGAAGTCCAAAGAGAACACTCGGCCATCTCAAACATAATCTGCCTTCACGTTTTTGCCCACTGTCTGCTGCAGTCCCTCACCCTGTGCTTTTAATATTTCCCCCCTAAGCATATTCAAATACTCCACTCCATACATACTGTTAGCTGTGTTGCCCTTTCTGGTGTCCAGCACTCAGGCCACTCAGCTGGGTCAAACTTGTCCAAAGACTGAGGTGAGGGAAAGAAACAGAGGCTAGGAGTCACAACAAGGGCAGAGAAGAATTCCGCAACAAGCCAGAAGTGAGCCCAGGTTTGGGCTCCTTCCCCTTCCTCTCTCAGGGTGCCCTGAACAGAGTAGGAGTATTTATGAGAAACGTGGAGTTTTATCTGCCAGGAGATTTTCAGATAGGGCCTGGCCAGGTTGACAAGGCTGCTTTTGAACTTGCCTCCTGCCTTAGCCTTCTGAGTAGCTGGGCTTGTGTCACCAGACCCAATTCCAAACCCCTCTCCAGTCCTTGGAATTAAATGTAGGGCCTTTATACTGAGCTGTACCCCCAGCCTTTTTATTTTGTTTTTTGTTTCCAGACAGTGTCTTGCTAAATTGTTTGGGATCCTTTTGCCTCAGCTTGCCAGAGTGCTGGGATTATAGGCCTGTGTCACTATACCTGGATCAAACTGTATTTTTATAGTGTGCCTCTTTGCACTGTTTGTTAGTTTGTCAGTAAATCCAAGCAAAGGATTTCAGCAACTCCATTGCCACTTAAACTGAATCCAAGCCAATTATTCTTTCCAGTCCTCTCCCTCAGCATGGGACTTTCTTACTGATCAACTTCAATCATATTTTATCTCACATTATTGCAGGAGGTTTTTAGTTTGTCTCTTTGCCCATATTTCTTCACTAGTCTGACCAGTCTGCACACTAAAGCCGGGGTGACATTTATAAAGCAAACATTTGGATAATGCTCATGCTTAAACCTGTTCCATGAGTGTCCATTTGCACTGGATGTGTTTCAAGTTCCTTGGCATCATCTGGGTCCTCCGAGCCTGTCTCTAGGTCGTGTTCAGCCATGGCCTGCCGACTCACACTTTGAACTCTTCCTTCCATCCACATGAGCTACCTGCACAATGCACTCCTGCTTCCAGGCAGCTGAATACCACACTTTCACTGGCTAATTAGCTGCCTTTGATTTTCCTCCTTATGGTGGATTTAACTTTATGTTGCCTTGGTATCTATTTAAATATAAATTTGACTTTCCTATGCCAGAGGCTGGGCTCAGTCACCCTGACATTTCCAATTCTTTGCTTCCTCCCCATCCTCAATGCAGTTGACCCAGGTACCTGACTGGTACCAGTGTCATCTGACCACACACCCACACCTAACTCCCCTCCTGGTCAGGCGTCCAAGGAGAGTTGGATATGGTAGTAGGAATAAACTGGACTCTGGTCAGACACTTAGGCACTGGGCCATGTACCAGGACAAAGAAGAATCACTTGGCAGGCATGTGGAAAATACCCACAACCGCCTCCCTTGGAGCTATGTTAACTTTGGGCCAGAGTCCACAGCCATGCTCCAGAAAGAGACCTTTTGAGCAAATTAGAAACAAAGTTAATTGGAGCCCTGTACACTGGTGGTCAAACCTGCAGGAAGCACAGCAAGATCACTTCATCTTACTCTTGGCCCACTGTCTGGCTCTCCACCTAGACACGGCCATTGTTCAGTGCTGTCCAAATTTCCTGGCTACACTGGTGGGTCTTAAATGTCTGAGTCCTTCCTGGAACCCACAGTTTCCAGATTTAGGGGTTAAGGGTTGCTATAGCGGCTCCCACTCTCCTAAATAAGAATTTATATATGCCAAGCATCTCACCTGGCCTGACTAGCTTACTGCTGAGAAGGCCACTCCACAAAGGTGCTGTCAGGTAGACATGGGCCACTGCAAGGTATGACGGAATCTGAGGCAGAATCTGAAGCTAGACTTCTCA
Source organism: Octomys mimax (assembly GCA_002564305.1). NCBI lineage: Eukaryota > Metazoa > Chordata > Mammalia > Rodentia > Octodontidae > Octomys > Octomys mimax. Next base: position 8,486 of record NDGM011237439.1, on the reverse strand, counting down.
GCTGACAAGAGGAAGTCCATTTCACCTCACTTGCCAGCCCCAGGTGAGTACCTTTCCTCGCCCTGGGCTTTTCCTCCTCTGACACTGCTAAAGTCAATAGGGAGCTACAGAAAGGGAGGTGACCACCTGGAGAAGAGGTGACGTTACCACACATGGAGGCTGCCACTCAAGCAAGACTGTGTGGGACCATCAGGGGCTTTTAAAGAGAAGAAAAACTTTTTAGCCACCAAGTAATGCAGGCCACTCTAAAGGTTTTACTTAAAAGAAAAGGGAGAGGCAAAGAGACTATCTGAGGTGAAGGGTGTCTCAGAGATTACTGCCTGGTGGTATTGGCCTCTCCCTCAAATCTACCAAAGACCAAAGCACTTTAGGTTCAGGACAGGAAAGAAGACTGCTGCTTTAGGTGCTTACAAGTCAAAGGAAAAGCTTTAAATGTCACATGCAAAGCAAATACTAGTCTAGCAAGTCTAGCTCTAGTCTTAGATTTTTTACTAACACACAAAAAATCCATACAGATAGGGAGAAATAAACATTAAATAGGTAAGTTATGTGTGTGTACTTAATATAACTACATTGTAAGTGGATAAATTATATATGTATATATAATATAAGATTAAGTTAAAGCTAAAGTTCATAATTTAATCAAATTAGAAATCTGGGGGCTGGCAAGATGGCTCAGTGGTCTAAAGCACCTACTTGGAACAAGTTTGGCGAAGTACA
>NDGM011237432.1:1758-13628 GCA_002564305.1 Octomys mimax | reverse complement strand
AATGTATTTAGTACAGAGTCTACAGGGTCTCACTGCACAGATCAGACTCATAGTGATCCTCCTGTTTTCAGTCTCTCAAGCACTGGGATTACAGGTATATGACACCACACCCAGTCTCTTTCTCCTCAGCGTGCCCTGGGGACAGGACTGACACAGCACACCAGGGATCGAACCCTGGTCCCTGTGCCTACCTAAGCAGGTGCTTTAATCTGCTGAGCTATCTAACCAGTGCCCCACTTCTTCTTAATATATTCACAATGGCAATAATATGTCAACATGAATTTTGAAGGAGATTTTAAGCCATAGAAATAATTCATTGTCAGTACTTTTCTTTGTTTAAATTTTACTTTATTTTATTTTGAAGAGCAAAAACAAAAGCAAAAACAAATGGCAGAAACAAAGACAAAAGCAGGGTAGCATACAGCAATCACAGATTTTCAAAGCAAGAAGAGCTAATTAACAGTGGTTGTTATATTATCTATTTTTATCATGAACTATGTTACTAAGATTAACAGATATAGTGATATAAGACTGGACAGATAAATGAACATTAACACTTGCTTGCAAACAATAAAAAACTTTATTTTTCTTATTTTTGACTTTAAAAAAATTTATTTTAAAGAGAGTTTAATAATAATTGATGAGACATTAGAATGGTACTCATTCAGAAGACCAAGATAAGAGGTGTTTAACCATGGGTTTTGTACTACACATTGCTGTCCTCGATGTAGTTGCTTAGATCACAGATATCAACACATAGTGTTAGTCAAGATGAAAATTCTAAACATTAACTGCATTTTCAAAAAACTGATAGAAATTATTAGTACAATCATATTAGCCATCCTATAAATATACTTGTATGATTTTCCCCCTTCCTTATTTCCTGCCTTTTCTCCTTTCTCTAATCTTTTGTTTCATCTTTAAGTTCAGTTTCTTTTCATTTTGCTATTCCCATAATACCTTCAATGTTTTATGTGTTCTTTCAGGATCTTACACATATGTGTCTGATTTATTTCCTTAACGAATATAGCCTCTACTTGCGTCCACATATCTATAAAGACCTCAAGGTTGTCTTTCTTTATAGATGCATAATACACCACTGTGTAAAAATATCACATCTTTTTCAATCATTCCTCAGGTGATGGGCATTTTGGTCACTCCCAGGATTAGCTAGAACAAATTTTGCTGCTATAAACATGGGTGAACATATACACTATGGTATTATGTTTTCAGTTCTTTTGGGAAGATACCCAAAAGTGGAATAGCTGGATTGAATGGGATTTCCAGTCCAAGTTTTTTTGAGAAGTTTCTACACTGATTTCCATAGTGGTTGTACTAGTCTACACACCCACCAACAGTGGAGAAGCATTCCTTTTTCCTCACAGGCTCTCCAGCATTTGCTATTGGTTGATTCCTTTAGGATAGCCACTCTATCTGGGGTGAGATGGTATCACAATAATGTTTTGATTCTCATTTGTCAAATGGCCAGTGCTGTGGAACATTTTTTCATGTATTTATTTGCCACTTGTGTTTCTTCTTCTGAGAAGTGTGTACCCATTTTTGCATTGGGCCTTTAAATTGTGGGGGTCCTAATTTTTTAGTTCTTTGTATGTTCTAGACAGAAAACCTTTGAGTGATTGTTGGTTAAGATTTTTCCCAATTTATTTCCTTTGATGTGCAGAAACTTCTCAATAAGCTAAGGTCCCAGTTGTTGATTATTTGAAGTATTTCCTGTGCAGTTTGGTTTTTGTTCATGAACAGTCTGCCTACTTCTATGTCTTCAAGATTTTCATCTACTTTCTCTTCCAGTAGGTTTGACGTTTCTGTTTTGATGTTTAGATCTTTACCTCATTTTGATTTAATTAAGTGCATGGTGATAGACCTGGGTCTAGTATAGCTTTTGGCATGTGGAAAGCCAGTTTTTCAAGCATAATTTATTAGAAAGACTATCTTTCTTCTAGTGAATGTGTTTGGCCCCATTGTCAAAGAAAAGATGGCTGAATGTGTTTATAGTTGTATTTGCATCTTCTAATCTGTTCTATTGATCTTTGGGTCTATTTTTTTTTTTTTTTTGCCAGTACCATGCTGATTTTTTTTTCAGAACTGGAGATTGAACTCAGGACTTTGCACTTGCCAGGCAAGCATTTATTCTACTAAGCTATCTCCCCAGCCCCACCATGCTGATTTTATCACAGTAGCTTCATAGTATAATTTCAAGTCAGGGACTGTAACACCTCACCTTGCCTTTGTTGCCCAGGATTGCCTTTGCTATTCTAGGTCTTTTCTGGTTCCTAATAAATTTTAGGAATGTTTTATCTAGCTCTGTGAAGTATATTGATGATATTTTGATAGGGATTGCATTAAATTGGTACAACAGTTTTGGGAGTATGGCCTCTTTCACAATGTTAGTTCTTGCTTTCTAGGAACAATGGAATATCTTTCCATTTACTGAAATTCTCTTTGACCTCTTTTTGAAGAATATTGTAATTTTGATTGTGTAGACTTTTTACTTCTTTTGTTAGATTGATTCCTAAGTATTTATTTATTTTGGATGCTATTGTGAAGGGCATTATTTCTCTAATTTCTCTCTCAGTGAGTTTGCTGTCTGTATAGAGAAATGCTATTGATTTTTTGGTGTTGAACTTTGTATCTCCGATACTCTTGAATTTATTTATTAATTCCAGGAGCTTCTTGGTAGAATTTTTTGGGTCTTTCAAGTAGAGTAACATGTTATCTGCAAATAATGATAGTTTAACTTCTTTACCTATTCTTATTCCTTTTATTTTTCTCTTTTCTAATGGCTGTAGCTAATGATTCCAGAAATATATTTAATAGGAGTGGTGATAGAGGACATCCTTGTCTTGTGCATGATTTGAGAGTAAAAGCTTTCAGTTTTTCTCCATTTAGAACTATGTTAGCTACTGTTTTATCATAGACAGTTGAGGTAGAGGCCATCTATTCCAATTTCCTGTAGGGCTTTGATCTTGAATGAGTCAAAAGTCGAAAGTTTTTTCTGCATCAATTAAGATGATCATGTGAGTTTTGGACTTGGCTCTATTGATACAGTGTATTACATTTACAGATTTGCATGTGTTGAACCATCCTTGCATCCCTGGGATGAATCCTACCTGGTCATGGTGTGTAATCTTCTTGATGATTTGCTGTATTCTATTTGCTAGTATTTTATTGAGGACTTTTGCATCTATGTTCAAAAGGGACATTGGCCTGTAGTTTTCTTTTTTGGTTGGGTATTTCTCTGGTTTTGGTATCAGTGTAATACTTGTCTCCAGGAATGATTTTGAGAGTATCACTTCTTTTTCAATTTTATTGAAGATTTTCAGGAGTATTGAGTTTGAATCCTCTAAATTTCTTGTAGAATTCAGCTGTGAATCCATCAGCATATGAGCATTTCTTTATTGGTAAGTTTTTTTTTAAATTACACTTTGAATTTCATTGGCTGATACTGGGCTATTAAGAATTATTATATCTTGTTGACTCAGTTTTGGTAATTTGTATACCTATCTAGGTACCTGTACATTTCTTATGCATCTTTGACTTTGTGGGATAAAGGTTTTCAAAATGTCTATTGATGATCTTCTGAATTTCCACAGGACACATACTAATGTCACTCTTTTCATTCCTTATTGCCTGAATTTGAATTTTTTCTTTCCTCTTTTTTTGAGGTTGTCTATGGTTTTATCAGTTTTTAATCCTTCAAAGGATCAGCTTTTGGCTTCATTAATTCTTTGTATTATTTTCTTTGTCTCAGTAGCATTGATTTCTGCTACAACCTTTATAATTTCTTCCTATCTTTGGGCTTGGTTTGCTCTTTTTTTTTTTCCTAGAAGCTTGAGGTACAGCATTAGGGAATTTGTTTGTTCTCCATCTGTTTTCCTAACGTGTGAGTTCACAGCTCTACATTTCCTTCTGAGAACTTCTTTCATTGCATCCTATATATTCTAGTAAATTGTGTTTGAATTTTCATTGGGTTGTAGATACTATTTAACTTCTTCTTTAATTTCACCTGTAACCCTGAGGAGGGTGTTATTTGATTTCCATATGTTTATGGGGTTTTTGTGGTTTCTTTTGCTGTTAATTTCCAGTTTCATTGCACTGTGGTCAGATAATGTCCATGGAATAATTTCTGTTTTCTTGCATTGGCTTAAGCATGATCTATGGACTATTGTGTGGTGCATTTTATTTCACTTTATTTTATTAATTTTTTTTGGCATCCAACTCAGTCTGCCCTGAGAGCAGGGCTGGCATGGCCTGTTGTGCAAGGGATTGAACCACAGTCCCTGTGCTTGTCTAAGCTTGCATAAGCAGGCACTTTACATCACTGAGCTTTCTCACAGGCTCTGTTGCATTTTAGAGACCATCCCATGTGCAGCTGAAAAGAGTGTGTACTCAGTTATTGTTGGGTAGACACTCTGTATATGTCCACTAATTCTATTTATTCAAAGGTTTGGTCAGTTCTGCTACCTCTTCACTAATTTTTTGTCTCCTTGACATATCTTTTTGAGATAAGTGGGTGTCAATATTGTGATATTGGTTATTAAATTTTTACATATCCCTTAAATTTTGTCTTATGTAGTTGGGTGCTCCCATATTTGGTACATACATATTTATGACTGCTAGCCATTCCTCTTGAATTTTTCTCCTAACCAGTATGTAGTGACCTTATTTTCTCATTTCATCATTCTTGGTTTGAAGTTCAGATTGTCTGTGCTTTTTCTGATTTCTGTATCACGTAGTGTTTTTTTCCTTCTTTTAATTTTCATAGTATGAATTTCTTTATTGGTTAAATGTGCTTCTTGCATACAACAAGATTGTTGGATTTTGTTTCTTAATCCACTCTGCCAGTCTATTTCTTTTAATTGATGAATTGAGTCCATTGGTGGTTATAATTGATATGTATTGGCTTTGTTGTCATCATCATCTTATTATTAATCATTATTATTATTATTATTATTATTATTATTATTATTGCTGTTGTTTCCCTACTTTTTGCCTATGTTTAATTGTTTTCCCTGTTTGTTAGGTCCTTTCTGTTGTTGTTTTTGGAATTGTGGTCATTTTGATTCCTTTCTAGAATGTCTTTTGAGAGTTTTGCAAGGTACATCAGTCTAAGTTGAATTTGTTTTCTTGTAGGACTTGAAATACTTCACTCCATGCTGTTCTTGACTTGATTTCTGAAGATAAATCTGCTGTTATTGTGATGGGTTTTCCTTTAAATGTGATCTGTTCTTTTTCTCTAATGGCTTTTATTATGTTGTTCTGCTGAATACCTGGAATTTTAATTATTATATATCTGGACATAATTTTGGGTTGATATTATTTGGAATTCTATATACCTTTTTTACATGAATGTGAGATTGTTTCACCATATTTAAGAAGTTTTCTGCTATTATTTCTGCCCATATTCTTTTGATGTCTTTTGTGTTTCCTCCTTTCTCATCGATGCTTGTTAGTATTATGTTGTTAATATTTGCATCATCTTGAAGCAGTTGAATTATTACTTCCTGGATTCTAGTTGTTTTTAAGAGATTTTTTCCTTTCCTGATCACTAGCTATAATGCTGTCTTCAAGGTCTGAAAGTCTATCACTTTCATTCAAATGGTTTCGCCAAGTTTTAATGGAATTTTGAATTTCCCGTATAGCTCTTTCAAACTGCTTCATGCATTTTATCACTTTCCTATATTGCTCATTCAACGTTTCCATCATTTTCTATTCTCCTTTATTTTTTTTAATTAGTGTCTTCTTTAGAAACACTTAGTAATTCTTTCATTATATCCATCATTTCTTTTTTTTTTTACCTAGGAGATTATTTCTTATCTAATTTCCTCCATACCTTTCTGTAGTTGTTTCTTTAGCTCAATTGCTTTTATTTGAGAGATTTCAGGTGTGTGACTTCCTGAAATTTCTTCTATTATTATTATTATTATTATTGCTGTTGTTTCCCTACTTTTCGCCTAAAAGTGTCTATTATGATGTGTCTTGGGTTTTTATTATTTCTTCTATTATGATGTGTCTTGGGTTTCTGGGTGGACTCAGTGCCTGAGATTGTATTTTTGATACTTTCTTTTTGTGAAAGTATACTTTCTTTTTTTTGATATTTTTGATACTTTCTTTTTGTGAAAGTTTGATAGTAGGTAGCTTTATCACTGCCATAAGAATGTCTCTGAGAAAGGTTTGCTTTCTCCATACCTCTCTTGTGTTAGAGAATCTTGTTTTGTGTATGTTGCAAGATTTTGCCTTCTCCACTGATTGAGCGTGAGATATTGCTTTCTGTTTGACATTGTCCTCTGTCCTTCAGTATAGGACTTTGGTGAGGTTGTTACCCAAGTGCCTCTCTATATTATTTCCCAAGGGAAAACATGTGGTTAAGGAAGATATGGTGTCCTATTTACAGTAGTACAATTAGCAATAGTAATAACAACCTGTGAAATTTAGAAATTGCCACAATTTTGTTACTAATGGGTTTGTAGTTTAGATCATAGGAGTAAACCTTATAGGTATATAACAAAGCAGATTTTAAATTGGGAATTTGGGTTTAAATTAGTTCCCCTGGGTTCTGTCTGTGCACCTCTCCTTCATGTACCTGGAGTCTTCCAGATAGACTAGTTCATCCAAATTACTTCCTGCCCCCTCCATACTTCAAGGATCCTCCCATAGGTCTAGGCCTCAGCCTGGGTGCCTCTGGGTCTAGCAGTATGACTCAGGTCACCGGGTCCAGTTCTACTGAAGTCAAACTCTAGCTGCCACACCTGGCTTGGGTCTGGCAGCTGTCCTTGGTTCCTTCTGGCTGTGCCCTGTCAAAGTAGACCAGCTGGGCCTTGATGCTGGGCTGGGTGTCTTCCCCCACCAAAGTGGACCTGGAGGTTCATTCAGGCTGTGCCCCTTTAAAGTGGCCCCAGTGGCTCTTTCCCGATAAATCCTGCCATAGGGGACCCAGCAGCTCCTTCAGGCTATGCCCCACTTAATTGGACTGCACTTTTTCTTTTTTTAAAATCCTTTTAATTTTTATTTCTATTTTTAATTGTCCTCTCAGGCTCTTTTCTATTTTTTCCCTTATGATGTTAATTTTCCCTCAAGCTTATTCTATTAGTCTTCATTTTTGAAATTGTGGGGATTTGGGGAGAGGGGTCATTTTCTTTTTTTTAAATTGCATCAGCCCACTTTTCAAATCTTGCTTTTGTGTAATCATCTCACTTTTTAATTCTGACTTAGGGCATACTTCCATTGTTTCCATCATTGTCTCAGATTCTCTAAGCTCATTTGGAAATAAAAGACTATTTTCCCCCCTCGTATGGTCATATCTTTTTATGGCATGATTTATTGTCTATAGGAATATTGTTCTCTGCCCCTTACTGTTTTCACACAATAATTTAATATGGGATTCAATCACTAATTGCCATTTATCCTGTGCTCTCACAGGGGAGGAACCCCCTACCATCTGCTTCCATTGTGCACTGCTAGAATCTAGTGGCTTACATTTCTGAGAAGGGTTCCCGTGGCTTCTTCTCAAGTGAGCTCTGGCCCTTTTCTTTCTTATGCCTTTGGTGTCTTTGTTCTGTTTTGTTTTCACCCAATGCCTGGAAGTTTCTCCTAGATATGGAGGACTTGTCTGGCTTTCAGAAAGTGACTTTGAATATTTAGGTGCATAAATATCATTGTATCATTGCTGTGAATTTCAGTGTTTAGCATTACAAAGACTTCTGTATTTTTTAAAATACATTTGGATCTGAAACAATCCAAGAGTTTGCAAGGTATTTGGGGCCTGCAAGGACCTTTTGAGTTTGGGCTGCTTTTGCTAGACTGGCTGGGTGGGCTGACAGCATTCTCCTTGGAAGTATGCATCTGCCATGCTGAGAGCTGACTTCCACTTTGGGAATGGGTTCCTATTGGCGCTATGACTCCTGGGATGTTTATTGGAAGCCTCTTGTCTTTCTTCTGTTTCCTGTCATTACTATTAACATGTGAATCATTTTGATCTCAGTTGTTTGAAGCCTCCTGCTCCTGGGAATATCTTCTCACTTTGTATGTGTTGTCAGTGGAGTTTTTGTTTTGTTATATCAACTGTTCCATCTCCTTTCATTGAAGGGATTTGGGGAAGATTAAAAGATGGTTACTCCTGCTATGTTGCTTGTGGGTAATTGTGGGACAACTGTAGTAATGCAGATATTTTTCAAGCGTGTAAATAAAACCTGGGGTAAAATTTCATTTGTTTTTCTTTTTAATGTTACTGTCTTTCTACTCTATAATATTGTTGCTGTTTGAACAGACAATGAAAATTATAGAACAGGATTTGGAAAATGTCAAGGGTTACAGGAGAGAAGGCTATTTTGTCTGTGTTCATAACATTATGGAATAAATTATTCCAAACTCCTTTAAAATAAATACTAAAAATTACAATCTTTTTTTCTTATGATAAGCCTTCCAGAAATTCAAGCTCACAGAATGTATAAATAATAAGGCAAGAAATACAACCAGTGGAGAGAAAAGGAAAGGAACTTCTACACTTTCAATATCTGCCTATTATAAGTCTGTTACTATACAGTATGCAGCTGCCAACATCTTTTTTTTTGCCACTGCCAAAATCTTATATAATTTTTTCTATTGCATGATGAATGACAACTTATAATTTCTAATCAAATGGTATAACAATCAACTTATATAGTTGATGCTTTTTTTTTAACATTCTGTATCTGAAAAGATATGATTTGTTATAGAGAGTAATTAAATGCAATGTGCAGCATACAGAACCATTTCTTTTGTCAACTTCTATTGTGTGTACAGCTAGTGCTACCTTAATTAATATGCCCAAACCCAGGACATGACTTCAATCAACCACTCTGCTGCCCCAGATAGTATCATGTTTGACCCTCTGTTTACTACCCTCTAAATGAGCCAGAACACTAGGGAGAGTCACATGGAGAGAAAACATTCTCGCAGGCTTTCACAGAGGGCAAATTGGTCAAGCAATGGTCATGACTCATCCACATGGCAGACACTGACAAAGGACTAAAACCTGTGGTACAGGGTTTCAGGGTAAATCCCGAGCGGATTTGACTGATCTTGTTAGATACAAAAGCTGCATTTCTTGTTGTGTAGGTTTTGTTTTACCTTGGTTTTAACCATCCAACAGAAAAGTATAAAAATGAGGTATAAAAAGTAAAGCCATATTAATATGCCGAGCTGTAAAAGGCTCAAGTCAACAACTTCTGACATTGCCAGTCTTATGGAAAACCCACTACTATTATGGACTACTGGACTACATTGGATTATTTTGCTGAATTCATGCACCTGCAATATTTAAATGACAATGAAATGCCATTCTCTGACAAAACTAAACAAAAAATGGGATACAAAGGAAGGACCATTTTGTATCTGTATATTCAAAATAGCTAGGATAGATATACAGCCACTTTCTCTTAATTCAGTGAATGGAAAGATTTGTGCTAATAGTGTTTCTGAACAGGATATCATGTCTGCACCTTGTACTATGAATAACCACTACGAAGACAACAATGTACAATGTATTAATTATTGAAACTGTCTTACTAATCAGTTTTGAAACTGTCTCATTGTTATTTTTTTCAATAAAATTATTAAAATAAATAAATAAGTAAACAAGCCAGCACATTTTGTTTATTCCTTCTACAATGTCTCCAAAATACTTCCTACTTCTCTCTTATTCCCCCAGTCATTGCCATCTCTTCTGCTTGGGCTATTTTAATACACACATTTCCGTTCCCCTCCCTCACCCATTCTCCAAATTTTGTATTTTCAAAGCATAAATCTTACTATGTCATTTCTTTACTTGAAACTCGAAAGTTTTCTTATGGCTCTGTGGATAAAATCCAGACTCCTTGAGGCGACTTAGAAAACCCTGACCTTCTACACCCTGTTTGTCTCTATAATTTTATTGTGTTGAATTTCCTTGGATTGTTTCTTTAATAGTAAACAGACAATTTTAATAGTAAACAGACATGACTTCAATCAACTACTCTGCTACCCCAGCTAGTGTCATGTTTGACCCTCTGTTTACTATGCCTCTAAATGAGCCATTTCATAGTAAATAGACAATTCCATTTATAATTCCTTCCATACGTCACTCAGTCATGTAATTTGTGTCATATAAATTATATCCTCATGCATTTTAAATTCACCAATAATAATATAATTCTTGATTTATGTACTTGTTTTAAATGGAGCACGAAAAATAACAGAAAAATACTTTTAAACTGTTGATTATATTCAGTTACATAATTACTCTTGGACATATTCTTTAGTTTTTCATGCATGTTTAAATTTTCTTCTGATATCTTTTCTGTAAGGTAAAAGGGTATCCTTAGTGTATCCCTTGTTTTCAAAGAAAAGGATTTTTATTGGTACACTTTAGATATTATATATAGCAATCACATTCATCACTGAGAACTTATATCTGTACATAATATAACTGGATTCTTTCTTTTCCCTTTCACTTATCTTCCCTTCAGCCCCACTTCCCTTCCTTCCTCTCCCCATTCTGCTTACCTTGTCCCCCTCCCCATTTGAACATTTTCTTCTCATTTCACAACATCTGTTGTACATTTTGGTCCTTATTTACACTTTTACTTTCTCACACTAGAGAAACAATGAAATATTTATACATGTGTGTCCAATTTATTACTTAAGAGTATGGTCTCAAGGTTCATCGATTTATCTAGAAATGTCTCAATCTTACTCTTTTTAGGGCAGAGTGGCACTCTATTGTATGAAAAACCCCACATCTTCTTTATCCACTCACAGATTGATGGGCATTTGGACTGTTTCTGATATATATATATATATATATATATATATATATATATATATATGAGATTTATATATATATATATAGATGAAATTATATATAGATGAAATATAATTGTGGTATGATGCCTTTAATTCTTTCAAGAAGCTACTGATAAGGGAAATAGATGGGTCAAATGGGACCTTTAGTTTTTGCTCTTTGAGGAAACTTCACACCAATTTTCACAGTGGTTGTACCAGTCTGCACTCCCACCAACAATGGAGAAAGGTTCCCTTTTCTTCACAAGCCTGCCAGCTTTTTTTACTGGTTGATTTCTTGATATTAGCCATTCTTTCTAGGGTGAAACAGAAACTCAGAGTTGTTTTAATTTGCATTTCACAAATGACCAATGATATTGGAATCCTTTGTCTGAGGATGAAGAATAGCTGGAAAAAAAATATTTTCCCACACTGTATGCTGTCTGTTCACTTTTTTGGTGCTTTCCCTGAAATTCATTACTAAATCTAGTACTCTTTTGGTGGATATTTTAGTTCTTTTAGGTAGAGTATCATGTCTTTTGCAAATAATGATAATTTAACATCTTCCTTTTTTACTCTTATTCCTTTTATTTTTTTTCCATTGTTTAATTTCTTTGGTCAATGTTTCCAAAATTATATTGAATATAAAAGTAATAACAGTGGCCATCTTTGTCTTGTACCTAATTTTAGAGAGAAAACTTTCAGCCTTTTAAAAAATATTTATTTATTTGGTACAGCATCTAATTATGCAGCTTGTACTCTTAGTGAGCCTCCTGTCTCTAACTCCCCAACACTGGGCTTAACAGGCATGCACCACCACACCTGGTTTCTCAGGGCTGGCATGGCATGCAGTATGGTGGATTGAACCCGGGTCCTTGTGCCTGCAGGACAGGCACTTAGACTGTTGAGATATTTCCCCAGCCCAAGCTTTCAGTTTTTTTTCCATTTAGTATAATGTTGGGCCAGGGAGATGGCTCAGTGGAATAAATGCATCTCTGGCAAGTGCAAGGGCCTGAGTTCAATCCCCAGTTCTGAAAAAAAAAAAAAAAAAAAAA
>NDGM011237422.1:861-13224 GCA_002564305.1 Octomys mimax | reverse complement strand
TCAACTAACTTGTACACTTATTATGGCAATGGAAGTCCATCTAGTATTATAATACTGCATCATAAAACGGGATGCTGGTTTAGAGAGGCACATTTCCTCCACAATGATGGGCTTTACAGATTCTCAAAATTGAACATGTCAAATTAAATCTCAGGAAACTTAGTAATAGCATATAGGTAAAATTTATTTCATATTTTTGTATTTTTCTCCTTTCCCTCAGAAAAAAATATGCTCATAAAATATACAAATATAATTATCATAGTTTAAGATAGTTCAACCAAACAAAGGTAGAAATTTTGAAACTCAATGAAATCTTAGAGACAGTTTCAGTTATTTTTAAAACCAAACGGAAATAGTAAGTCCTTTTAAGAATTTTCAACAGAACATAGAGTAACTGCTTATCTAGTTTTACTAAACTCTTTCATTGAAATGTTTAATAAAATATGTTTATTTCATTTTCCTCCATTTTATTTGAAAATATGTTACGTATCATCCATCTGCTGAATAGTTACCAAAGCTGGATAGCAGGAAATCAACTTTTGCTGTCTCCATGTCAAAATATATACTACAGCCCAAGAGCCAATGAGCCAATCCATGAAGACAAAAACACAAATCATTAATAAACTATTTCTATCAAATAGCAAGAATTTGACTTATGTATGACTTCATACACTTAAATCTATGTTATCTTCAGTACATATCAGAGAACCTGGTCCTATAAGTTTAGATTTTATATAATTGGTTGAGTCCAAAATGTCTTTAATTTACCTTGTCCTAGCAGATGAATACTATCCAAAAATATTGCTTAAATTGTCTGCCAGTTCTTTTTTCAAGAAAATCCTAGTTAAATACTGTAAAGCTATTTGGATGCCAATGGAAAATAATTAAAATAAAGTGAAACACATAACAAAAACTCCTTCATTTTGAAAGTGAAATATATATAAAACATAACATATACTTCTGCAGATAAATATTCAGTATAGTTGATTTAAAGTTCTAATTTCCTATAACAGGAAGGATGTACACTAAAATAACTGTTTCTGCAAACATTGAAGAGAATTTTGCTTTTCAAAACTGCAAAGAAAATTCTTTGTAATATTTTTAATTTAAAAAAAATCTTTGAACTCATTTTATTTCGTTATTCATAGTGCTTCATAAAAGGATTTTCTATTCCTTCACATCCAGATAATCAACACAGACAACCTAAATCCTTAGGTGATTAGAATCAATTCTAGTTAATGATCAATCATTGATCACCTTACTGGGTTTGAGTACCAGGGAGTGTAGAGAAACCTTTTTGGACTGAGTGCAGAACTTTTTCTAAAGGAAGTGTTTGGGTGGGGTTTTTTTTGTTTGTTTGTTTTTTATCTACAGCATTCTGCCAACACTGAGGCAGAGCATCCTAGTCCATGGAAAGCAATGAAGCGATGAAGTGACTTCTATATATTTTTTGGCTTTCTCTCCATTTAGAAGAATAGTCAGGGTTTGAAATTAAAACATAGGCATGCACACATCAAAATGAAGTTATAGGCAGTATATCATTAAATATAATATGCTAAGAAATATTTATTTGGTGTCTGATGTGTTTTTCCTTCTGAATCTTGTAACAAACAGGAAAAGGTTATAATTAAAATGCATTTATTGAACAGCAACATATGCTAATTCTGAATTTATTCCCATTGCATTCTAATTAAAATACCCCTTTTATCTTCAAAGGGAGAAGAAATCAGAGAAAAGGAAAGAGTAATAAAATATTGAAAACATCATATTGGCATTCTATTGAATTATTTTTAATGCAAAGAGGAATATTTAATGATAATGAATGTTTAAGAAGAAAATATTAGTTCTTTCTTTACTGTCTTTTTCTTCATGAGTCGTTCCTGCTCTTTGAAACCCACTGGTAGTTTGTGATTCTTGAATCTTAACCCACTTGGATTTGCCATTCTGTTATGTAAGTCTTTTTTTTTTTTTCTGTAGTCAACTTTAAACAATACAGAAGAGCATAGTTTCCCCAGAAGCAGAAATCTATGATTAGAGTCAAAACTGTCATCCCAAACACATTGCTAACAATTGTAGTACTATGTAAGTAAGCACTGCCTATGTTCTTTCATTTTCAGCACTAGTTGAGCTAGTTCATAAGACAGACACGTGGAATTTTACTGTAAGGAGGAACATTTCAGTACATAGGTTCAAAAGCAAAACTAAATTCTGATTTTGATAAATTCTGATTTTGATGTACAATAGACAAATACCTGTGAAAACTTGGATTTTCAGGAAATTCTTTCCCTTTGTTTTTTGGGACAAATACTGTTTATAGTAAACTTAAGGAACATAGGTAACAATCTTTTCTTTCGCTAATGACTTTTAATTATTACTTGTAAATGTGAGAAGTTTTCACAAATGAATTATAATCAATAAGACAATCCCATGTGATAAAGAGGGATTTTTAATCAGTATCAACAGATGTATTGAAGACTCTTAAGGTTTACTGAGTTTTTGATTATTTCTCTTTAGTTTGAACTTCATCAAGAACTCCTCTTATCTTTCAAAGGTTTGACATAACTTAATTTTTAAAATTCTCTTTATTTTCCTATCCACCAATTACACTGCTCATGGCATCACAAATGATAGTTTAGAAGATGTTTCCTCTCCCAATTATCTCATCAAGTGATGATTTTCAATATCGTCTGCTGTCTTTGATCCAGGCAATTCTATTCAACACTTACCCAGGGATTTTAATTTTTAATGAGGGTTTCTGAGAGGCTCTATTATTAAACAAAATTACCGTCTGATATGACATTTTATCAATCCATACCTCTTTCTGTATCTTCATTTCCTTATGAAGGATCTGATGTCATTTCTCAATATAAATAACCTATGAATGGAAATGCAATTACATAATGGACTTGCTTTGGTTATTTTGTTTTCACTGTTAATTGCTTTGAAATACAGCTAATGCATTCTGCATTTTTCTTATTCACAAATGTGTTCTACTGAGAGTGTTTCACTTGCATGGTCCTGATATATTGGCGCAGAGGAAATAAGTAAAACAATTGTAATAAAAAGTTTTCATTGAAAAATCTCATGTCATCTTTCTGATTCAAAATTCTCAGTCATTTGTTTCCAATATATAAAAAATAGGCACATTGCTTTGCTTACATTAAATAATCTTTCAAAACTAGAGACCTAGATCACAAGATGGTTAAAAGTAGAAATTTTTAATTAACTATTCATGTTTTTACATTTTGAAGCTTACTAAAGCGAACAATGTATACTAGAAAAACATCAATAATTTCTTCTTTTTTTATTTATTTGGTACAGAGTCTCACTGTGCAGATTGGACTCTTAGTGATCCTCCTGTTTTCAGCCTCCCCAGCCCTAGAGTTACAGGCTCCAGCCACAAGCTCAGACTCGGTAGCGGCTCAGGGAGCTCTGGGGTTGGGGCCAGTGTGGCATGGAACGCTGGGGATCAAATCCCTGCTTGTTGTGCTTGCCAAAGCAGGCACTTAGTCAGCTGAACTGTCTTGCCATCCCTCAATGTCTTTCTTCTTTACATTTTCTCTAGGAGAAATATCTGTCTTGTAGGTAAGAGTAAAGATCTATCCTTTTTAATAAAGTTGAAATGCTTCCTATATATTCCTAGATTTTGTGTTACATTTATAATTTTAGTAAATGTGCCAAATTACTTAGTTCAATATTTTGGTTCTTTCAAGAAAAATGCTTTTTCAGTAAGAATCAACCACTGTACTCTTGATTGCAAAGAGCATTGATTTTCTACAATAACTGAAATTTAAATAACACTTCATTATAACTGTTTGTTTGCATTTAGGCTGAAAGATCTATTCCAGTGTAAAATACCATGGCATGACTAGAACTTGCAGTACTGAGTCATTTTTGAAAATTTATTGAAATAGTATTTCAATATTTATTTTATTTTATTTTTCTTTATTTTAAGGAAGGGTCTACAGGGTATTCAGAGTTGCACTATGTAGATCAGACTTATAATGATTCTGCTGTTTACAGCCTCCCAAGTGCTGGGATTACAGGAGCGGGCCACCATGCCCAGTCTCAAATGCTGTCTCAGCACTCCCCGGGGGCAGGGGTGGCACAGCAGGCCCCGGAATCGAACCCCTGACCCCTGTGCCTCAACATTTATTTTAAATAAAATTTACTTAAATACTGTAGAATTACTCATCCACATCCACATAAAAACTAGAGATTAAACAGATTTGTATTGTTACCTATTTATGTAGGTCTTGCATTACTTTTCATTTCACTTTTATGTCTGAACTTGTGTTCCTGTCCCCCTCAGCTCTCAACGCTGCACACAGAAATTATGACTATATTCTGATTCTACCTTCATTGAAGGCAAAAGTTTAATCTTCTACATTTTTTCCACAGTTTGTGTATCTGTATGTAGCATTTAATTTTTTTATTTTGTAGTTCAGATAAAAGTTCCATTAATTCTACAGTCAGATCTTCATTGCCCTTAAAACTGATTGGCATTCCTGCCCCTTTAAGGAAAGAAAATATTTTTCAAAGAACAATATTTTGTTTTGTTTTGTTTTTTTTCCCCAGTTCCAATTCTGATAGCTGGTGATTCTGTTTTCTAAGCTCATTTTGATAGAAGGAGCATTCATTTCTCAGTGTTACTGAGCATCTTTACATGCTTCTGTACTCACTGGTGTTGCCATAAAATTTAGGTACACGGCAATATTTTTTTCTTCTTTCTTATCCTACATTATTGTTTTTCCTATAATGGAAAATTGTGCCTCCGATCTTTGGGTCTTCACAGAGGAGACCAGTATCTAGCACAGTGACACATACAGTACTCATGAAACTGTGCTAGATTCAGTTTCTAAGCTTGCATGAGAATGTGATAACAGCTTAAGTCGGGTCAGTAGGGCAATCACTTTGGTGAAGAAAATGAGAATACTAGCCGTACAGTGGAAACAGCCAAGGAGATTTGAAGGCAGAGGCAAATTTAAAAGACATTATTAAAATGTTTAGATCAATTTTTAAGACTACATATGTAATCAATACTATTCAAACCATTGCTTTCAAGCTAATTTCTATTTTTCAGACAATGATTTTAAAGATAACTATAATGTAGTCTTAATGTTTTACCAAATCTCTCCAAGGCTGAATTAAATCAAGAAATATATTTAAAATATTGACACTAATAAAATTGACACAACTTTAAAAGAAATGATGAAAAGAAATCTATTAACCAAAAACAAGGTACAAAACAAAACGCTTTTTTTTACCAGAAACACAAAAGGGGAAAAGAAACATAGCAAAATTGATACAATTTTAACAAATAATGAAGAGAGTCTATATTTGTAAAGTCCATTTCAAGGTAAATTTATTTTAGTTTTACTGGATTTATGAATGTAAAAATTGCCTCTCTGCTATTTTTCTCATCAGATTTAAGAATTATTTTTAGGGGCCAGGCAAATAACTCAGTGGCATAAGCACCTGCCTGGCAAGTGCAAGGTCCTGAGTCTAAGCCCTGGTACCAAAGGGATAAAAAGAATATTCTTTTTGCTCTTGGTTTGAGTTTCATAATCACCAACATTCAACCTTTTGAAGTACTGCACCTTTTGGATACAAAGGCCATATGGAATATTATAACTTTATGTTTCTTTCATTTGATCTTTACTAATGAATAAAACAAAATTATAGTAAAATGACATTATTTATTTATTCATTTATTTAACTAATTATTAATTTTTTGGATCCAGAAACTGATTCAGGACCTTGTGCTTGCCAGAGAGGTGCAATGCGATTGTGCTATATCCCCAACCCTCATTAAAAAAAAATCACTATATTAGTAAAATAAAATCACACCCTTCATATGTTATGCAGAAATTTGGTACTTATTTGGAAACTAATATGAAAATTTAACATTTCCTATGATTATTGCATCCACTAGTGGGGAAAGGAAAATATTCTCTACCTCTCATAAATCAGTTACGATCTGTAGAAAAACTTTGGCCGGACAAATATTCTCACAAACAAAGCCATACTTTATTCATCATTGAAGTGTTTGTATATATAGCTATTTAGATATTAATAGTGGCAAAGTAGTTATGTAATTTTATATGCTTACAAAGAATACACATAGTATATGTAAGTGTAGAGCATACATATTTATTATATAGAATAACAAGCTATTTGAGTATCATAAATAATTATGTTCTTGTCTAATTATGTTAATAATTTACTTATTAGCAAATATAAGCAGCCAGAGCTGAGAAGATAAGGAAGCCAGCAAGGAACCTAGATCACTGGTCTGGAACAACTCAGTGTAACAGGAAGCATACAGCCTGAGCCACATCTCCTGGTGACATGACCAGGCATCAGGCCTCCTCTCTTGAAGATTACCATCTTCCAGCATCAGTACACCAACAAACAAGTGTCAAACACACACACCTTTGTTGAACAACCTCAAGCCATACCTAAATCATAGTACTATTTCAATCAGCACCAAAACCTAGCTTTTCATGGTCAGAGAAGACAAACCATCTGCTACTTGGTGGTTGTATATTTCCAAGAGGTACAGGCCAGTCTATCTGAATTCACATCACTTAGTTGCATAAGACGCTAAATTCATTCTGCCTCCATCCTTCTACTGTTGGTGGATAAAGGGCAGGATGACAGTAAGAATGCATACAGAATGAGACAGATTACGGCTTTCATAGCATCCTCCTCTCCAGTGGAAACTGTGTAAATGTGTCAGCACCGACACATATCCCCACCATTTTTTTTTTTTTAATTTTAGGGAAGGGTCTATAGGGTGTTCAGGGTCTCACTACTAGATCGGACTCGTAGTGATCTGCCTGCTTACAGCCTCCCAAGAGTTCAGATTACAGGTGCGTGCCACCACACCCACTCTTAGTCTGGGTCTCAGCATGCCCCCAGGGCAGGGTCAGCCCAGGGATCAAACCCCTAGCCCCTGAGCCAGCTTGCAGGAGCTTAATCTGCTGAGCTATTTAGCCGGCCCTAGTATCCCCATATTTGTATCTCATTGTCAAATGTCTACATGCATACCATTCCCAGATCTCTTTATCACCATTTAGCACTTTTATTGTTCCTCTGAGTACAGATTCTACTTCCCTATTTTCAGTCATAGAAACATGCTCTTTACTTTCTTTACTTTCAGACCTAAGAAACCAGTAAATTAATTTCCAATATGTCTGTTCACTAGCTGGATTTATTCCCTTAAAATTGATTCATGTCAATCTGGTCTGCAACATTATACCACCCACAGTTAAGGCATGCTAGACAGAGTTTGAGTTTAACTGAAGAAAGCTGGAACATTTTCTTCATCTATGAAGGAGTTTAAGAAACTTTAGGTTACAGGTATGAGTTTAGAAATAGAGGCATTTACAAGTGACATTCCCTATGCAATTATGAGAATTTTTGTTCATGAAGCTTACTGGTGCCTTCAGAGACAACTCAGTGCTAATTTGGAGCATAGTATTCTCGCTCAACTATACTTGTTTATACTCTGGTAATCATAAAGAATTGGGAAGGTCAGCAAGATAGCTCAGTTGACTAAGCACCTATTTAGGCGAGCACAGGGACCAAGGTTGGATCCCCAGCACCACATGCTGTGCTGACCCTGCGCCCAGGCAAGCTGAACTGGCCACAGAGTCTGGGCGTGGTGGTGCACTCCTGTAATCCCAGTGCTGGGTGGCTGAGAAAAGGAGGATCACTATGAGTTTGAGCTGCATAGTGAGACCCTGTATCAAATAAATAAATCAGTATGTCCCATGAGCAATTTGTGTTACACTCACACAAAAAGAAAGAAAGAAGGGAAGGAAGGAAAGGAAAGGAAAGGAAAGGAAAGGAAAGGAAAGGAAAGGAAGGAAGAAAGAAAGAAAGAAGGAAAGAATTGAGATTCCAGATGTCATATTTCTAGTCATATATACAAATCCAGTAAAATTTCAGACTATCTCACTTTTAAGGTCATTTAACCATATTCAGAGTTCTAGTTGTTAGACAGTTTTTTTTTTCTTTTATTGTATTTAGTATGGGGTCTATAGGGACTGCTGATCAGACTTGTAGTGATCCTTCCTGTTCTTCAGCCTCCCAAGTGCTGTGATTACAGGTGTGCGCCACCATGTCCAGTCTGTTATGTCTTGGTGTGCCCCAGGGGCTGGGCCGGCACAGCAGGCAGAGGATCGAACCCGGCCTGTGCATCTGCCTAAGCAGATGCTTTTAATCTGATGAGCTATCTGGCTGGCCTCTTCAGAGTTCTACTTGTTTCAAACTTTTTTTTTTTAACATAAGATTTCCCTGGATTTTAATAATCATGCCCCTCTTATGTCTGCTGATCACTGGTTATTGTGGGACTTCTCCTTGTTTAAGAATAGGACTACTGCATATAACTTAAGAAACTTATTGTTCAGATGGCTTTTAGATACAGACGAAGATGTACCACATATTTACAAAGGCAAAAGTGGTTTTCTACTTATCTATGAAGTCATTATTACAATATATATGAAGCAGTGCTAGTCCCTGAAGCTACAAAGTAGAAGACAAGATCATAAAAATCTCAAATACTGTCCTAAAAAGAGGAAGAATTATTCAAGCTTTAGATCTATCTATATGTGCTCTTAATGTCAATTAGATTAGCTAGAAAAATTTTATTACTTTTCAGCTTGGAGTGACAAGAATCCCATGAAACATATTTTCTATATGAGAAATTAATTTTACAAAATGCTCAGGTATATTACTTTAATTTCTGCAAATAATAACTCTTCACATAAGTCCAATAATTATAAAAATACATACTTTTTATGTTATGGGCCAAAGTGAAAACATTTTAGGTCTTGTACAGATCTCTAATCCGCTATAGAAACAACCTCTGAAAATTAATAATGACACTCTTAATACTCATTACAAAATGGGTATTTCTTGTAAAATATCTATTTTGATCCAAATATTTTGCATATAATTTAATGAATCACTAATTTTAATTCAGTAAAATAGAAGTGTATTTTGTATGTACTTTTAAAATATACGAAGAGTAGCAATTATGAAATTTTACACGTAGAAACAATAATAAAAATAGTCAAATGCACTAAACCACTGTTTATTTTGAAAATAGCCTATGACTGTTCCTTGATGGACAGCAATTTTCATATAATTAGCTGCTAAATTAAGCACAGCACATTTTTATTCAAATAGGTTCTGTATATAAGAGAGGAGAAGGAATATTTTCATAAGACAGAACATAGCTTGTGACAGAACATGAGAAGTGCCACTTAGGTTAATATTTAGAATTCATGATTTATACCGACTTAAGTGCCTTGTTTCATGACATTGCATTTCCACAACTTTGCATCTTAGAGAAATGTTGAATGGTTTTCTATTCTCTCCATGATTGCTTCTGTTGTACGTGGCTGAAAGCATATTTCAAAGACTAGTTAGGCTGAAAGTCACTTAGAATAAAATTTGCCTCAGAGTTAGGGTTGGAGTAAATTAATTTTTGACTTATTATTTTCAATAGGCTTTGCTCTAGTTTTCCAAGTAAAAATTCTTTGAATAGAATGCTTTGTTAGAAACACTAACGTTTAAATAAAAGTCTCACTGGGTGAAAGGCTCATTGTAGTGGAGGGCTTCGGGGGCCTGTGTCTGCTCAAGCCTCACTAGTTTTCCTCTCTTCCTGATTACAAGTGCAACACATTTATTTCAGTTCACTCTATTTACAGTTGCACTTGTGTTTATTATCCTTAATTTACTTTACTCCCCATAAAGGTGATTGTAAAATAAGTTGGTTGTTACTCAAATAAAATAAAATAAAACAAAATATACTTTTAAAAAGTAACAATACAACGCTAACTGAAAGAGATTTTTTCCGTTATTGTCCTGTGATCTTCTTAGTCTGCCAGCTTCAATGATGGTAACATCATTATTATATTATCATTTGTATTTAAAAGTATCTCTCTTTACAGGTTCATCTCAAATAACTGAATTCTTTATCCTAATATTAGATTTTTCTGGCCAGCCAACTAGCTCAGCAGATTAAAGTGCCTGTAAGCAGGTGCAGGAGCCAGGGATTTGATCCCTGGGCCTGCTGTGCCAGCCCCCGACCTCAGGGCAAGCTGAGAGGGCAATTGAGACTGGGTGGGGCGGTACATGCCTGTATTCCCAGCTCTTGGGAGGCTGTAAGCAGGCGGATCACTATGAGTCTGATCTAGTAGTGTGACCCTGGACACCATGTAGATCCTTCCCTAAAATTTAAAAAAAAAAAAATGGATTTTTCTCTGTGGATATAGTTCAATGGTTCAGTGATTGTCTAGCAATCATAGAAATCTTGAGTTCTATTTCTGGTACAAAAAAAAAAAGGAATTTCATTTCATGATTCCAACATTAATCTTTACACAGAAAAATGTACTTAATCTACTTCATTCTATTTCAAGTGAATTGACTACTGTAAATTAGTGAGTTCTAAATACTACTAACCAACATTTAAAGTAAGCTTTAATAAAATGTTATCTGATTAAATGTACTCAATATTACCTAATGTATTATACAATACTTTGCACACTTAAAGACTTTGGGTTAGTATAAACTGTATATAATTTCAATATTGTATTTTGCACACAGTATATAGATGTTTGTATGCACTGGGCATTTTCTAAGAGCTTTGTGATTAGCACTATATTTAATATTTAACACATTTTCTGTTTAAAAATTCAGTCCAATTGCTCCTTTTCTATTTTTGAACACATTTTTTTTCAAAAGAAAGATTGGAGTTTTTCTCCTAAATCATAGAAAGAAAAAAGCAATTCTCATATTTTGTATTTCAGTACCCCCTGGATGACCACATAATTTGGACTTTATTAAGAATTCCAATATTTAGAGTAATTGATTTCATATGACACAAAAAGACCCTGATTTGCTTGCTCCAAGAAATAGACTAATTCAACTTTTACATTTGTAGGAGTAATAACATGAACATTAGCTAATAGAAATATGCTACATATCACACTTGCGACTTATTTATGAACATAGCCAGCATAGTTTGAGCTTTATATAGAACTTCTTTCTCTCAAATGAACCAATGAGGTAAGTATAGATTCAGTGTGTACAGTTTTTGGCTTTCACTCAATAACATCCACAAGGACATTTGATGCATGTACAATTACTATACACACAAGCATACACATGCAAAAAAGAGACATATAGCTAGAGAGAAAATAAAAAGAAGGGATAACTTATAAATATTAATATAAACAGTTATATGTGAATTTACTTTGATGAAAATATGAATAAAAATTAATATATGAGGTTCAAAGCAATAAAATATTTTATTTTTCCTTTTTCTAGAGGAAAAAAATACCATATCTTCTTTTTAAAGGAAATCAGTTTAAGCACAGATATTGCTTGGTATGTTTACAGAAAGCACATTAGATGTTAGTGAATCAGTAGGTTTAATTAGCTAAATATGTTTTAAATGTTTGTCATTACTAGGAATTCTTGTATACTAATTTTCAAGCACAATGATAGACATCATTTTAACAATCTGAATAATTAAAAGATTGTTATGGATTTTAGTCACTTCACTGCAGAAATACAAATTTCAGCAAGATTCTGTAACAGCTTCCCTTGGGAGGCTTGTAAACAATTATTTTAAAATGGGTGTGAAGCACGCTCAGTATCCAGCAATCATCCAGGTGATAATGCAAACTTTTTGGAAATATTACATGATGTAAATACTCTAAATGGTTACTTTTGGTTATGAGAAGCATGCCAACTCATATTCATTATTTTATTTAATTTTTTCAAACTCATGCCAAATAAATATTGACTAAAATGTAATTCACTTTACAGTAACACGTGATTTCTAGTGCTTTCTAACTTATTCATGTTAAGCAAATATTTTTGTAGTTTTTCTTCCTCTCATACATCTAGTGTAAAACAGACTGACAGCATAGATCAATGGAGATTCTTAAAAATCTTCAGCAAGCCTCGTTCACCAGGAATAATTTTAACATAGTAGAAGACTAAGGCCTTCAAAATGCTTAAATTACACATACAGACACACATGATTTTTCTGTGTGCTTTTATACGTAAGCATAATAGTCATATATCACATAAGAAGGTATTGGTCAAGAACAGCTTTCCTGCACGATAATTGTCTCATGAAATTATAATGGAGTTGAAAGATTCCTAATGACATCCTAGCTGTCGAATCCCTGTACTATAATACACTCCTCACATGTGAACACACTTATTGTACTGCCAGATATATAAAAATAGAACATGCAATTAATACATAACATCTTATTTATTTATTTATTTATTTAGTGGAACCGGGGATTGAACTCAGGCCCTTGCGCTTGCCAG
>NDGM011237415.1:8653-21573 GCA_002564305.1 Octomys mimax | reverse complement strand
CACTGAGCACCCTTGTGTTCTCCCAGCTTTAAAACTCCTTATATACTCATATAAGTTCTCAGACCCTTTGTCTTCACACATTTATTTAATATTCTGAATACTGACATAAATTACGCAGGTTCTTAGTAAACAGTGGGAAATTGGATGCTCTGAATAATTGCTGTAAGGACCGGCCAAATAGTTCAGTGGATTAAAGTGCCTGCAAGCAGGCACAGGGACTGGGGTTTTGATCCCTGGGCCTGCCGTGCCAGCCCCGCCCCCGGGGCACACTGAGACAGCAATTGAGACTGGGCGTGGTGGCACAAGCCTGTAATCCCAGCTCTTGAGCACTTGGGAGGCTGTAAACCGGCGGATCACTACGAGTCTGACCTAGTAATGAGACCCTGAATTCCCTTGTAGACCCTTCCCTAAAATACAAAACAACAAAACGAACAAACGAAAAAATAATTGCTGTAACGATCCACTTCCCCATGTAAACCCAACTGCTTCACATACAACTTTATAGAAACAAGAGGCCAGGGCGTGGAATACCCATGCCTGCGGAGCCCTAGGCCCTGGCATTCAGGCGTTCTGCCAGCGGAAGCAGCTCTTCAACCACTGCCCACCTCCTTAGCACACTGATGCGCAGTCCTCTGCCTCAGCCATTGAACTGCCAAGCCAGTTCTGTGCTGAAGCTGATCTTCTCCAGGGTGGCCTGGCCTTCCCAATCACATGGGACATTGCTGCAGGCCGACAGGGCCTTCGCAGATGGGGGCGTAGTCTAGATGTGCAGTCCCCACCCCCACATGTGGAACCCTGGCCCCAGCAGTGGCAGTGCAGGAGTTGATGGGACCTCCGCAGCAGGGGTCCTGAGGTCTCTGGGGGTGCTTTCTCCTGCAGTGAATCTTCAGAAAAGCTGAGTCTGGCTGCTGAGTCTCACATCCTGCTTCAAAATGTGCTTCGTCCGAGCTCCTGCCACTGGCGGGGGTCCCTTCCCAGAGGCAGGGCTGTGCTGTGTGGACTCCAGGCTCCGCGTGGTGCACTCAGTAGCCCTCTTCCCTTTGCATTTCCTTTCTCTTGAAAGTTAGCCTCTCAGGTAGGAGTTTCTTTACAGTAATGAAAACACACGACTGCAGGTGGCCTAGAAATTGTAGCTCATGAAGCAAGTCTGAAGGTAGGCTGGAGCCTGGAACGAGGTAAGCATGACCTGGCCACAGAAATACAGCATTACAAGCCAAGGTCAGCACTGGGGAATCGCTTAAGTACTCTGCCTCGTGAAACGTCAGTGTCTCAGTTGCACTGTCACGGCACAGACCCAGCTCCGAAAGCAGAAGAGCATGGAAGGCTAAACCGAGATCCACCGGGACCACTGTGGACTTTATCAGCGTGGCTGTCGTTATTTTTTCTAGCCACTGCCAGGCTTTGTAAAAAGCCCTCCATTGCTCCACTTTGTTAAACCATATATTCTAATACCATATAGGAAAATGCACACATCTGTCTACAGAACACCTGAGCGCGGCTTTCTCTGTCTTCAGCACCTCGATGTCACACAAAGTCACTGAGGCAGTCCAGTTGGAGCAGAACTGGACTCAGACGTCCCTTTGGATGTCAAAGATGTCAAAGATGATGCATGATTCAAACACACCTGAGACAATGCGGAAAATGCAAATATTCGTGGAGCAATTTTTTCTTTGTGTTCACAGGCTTTGGCACATGTTGGTGGCTCCTGCAAAGCTGGGGCACGTTCCTGGGAGCCAATCTGAGGTAAGCGCTGCCTTCTGCTCTCTGGTGTGCCCCTGCCCCTGGTCCTCCTGCCCCACAGCCCAGGCAGCCACTGCCAGCCATGGGGACTCTGCACGCCGCCACCAACCTTGGAGCACAGCATGGCTTGTGCAACGCTGCACCACTGTGCACACTCAATCTCGTATCACCTACAGATGCACCGGCAGGTGGGATCAGGGTCGCGGTGCTGCTGTGTAGCTGACAGAACCAAGGCCAGGCTCTGGCAAAGCCCAGACTGAGGCCTGTGGAGCTCCACCTGCCAAGGGCCCGACGACCAAGCTCCTCGTGATGCAGTGATGGCTTTTGTCTTGCCACACAATGCCCCCAGCACCATGCTCTGGTGCAGCAAGGGACCCTGACTGGGTGTGGGTGCAGCATCTCCCAGGCCCAGAACCACACGCCAAGTAAATTCTGCTCTTTACCAATTACTCAGTCTCTGGCACTTTGCTTCGGTGGCAGCAAAAGGACCAAGATGGGCATCTCAGCTACTCCTGCTGCTGCTCCGTCACCCAGGTACCACCTACGTCTGCGTGCCACTCACGTCCCTACGCAGGCTCTGAGATGCACACCTACGAGCATTCGAAACATGCAGCCCCGCCTCAAGGCCACACACCAGGCCATGGCCAGGTGACTCCTTGGAGGGTGTGGGAAACGGGTGTGCAGGTCAGGCAGCCCCCGAACTCCAGCATGGATCCACAGCCCCAACCACAGAACAGGATCAGTGACCTCAGGGAAAGGCCTACGAACTCAAGCAGGGAGTAAGCGGAGAGGTCGTAGCCTGTGGCAAGTGGGAGCCTGAGCCCCTCATGTGTGTTCTTCAAGTCTGCTTTCCCCAGAAAGGGTTTTTGAGAAGGAAAGGACGGAGCACCTTCGCAAGCAAGGGAGACGGCTGAGGGATAAGGAGAATATTGCTGGACCACGCTGAGGGTCGAGGACGTGCCCGGGATGCCCCCAAATCGGAAAGTGATGCGGAGTTGGAAATCAAAACAAAACCTAAAGCCTCTGCAAGGGGAAGCAGAAGGGCCTGGGCCACACCTACGGGCTCCATCTCGCTGAAAGAGCTGGATCCGAACGGCGTCTCGGAGCACATATGCGGTCTCATAAATAGCATTAGGTGCATCAGAGTACCTTCCAGCGTGGAAGGTTAGCAGTGGTCTCTGCACAACTTGAGAGCCCTCTTTCCGAAGTCAAGTCTCTACAGAGCCTCCTGGCTGGCCTTGGGTCCTCAGAAAGCTTGGTTCTCACACATGTTGGGGAAACCTCGGCACATGCTTCAGGAGGAATCTGGAGAATGCCAGAGTTTTCATGTTAGAGTGAAAGGAAAACACTGAGCCATCCATAATTTTAACATTTGGAAAGTATCTCCAAGACACGAATTTGGGGGATTGACCTTTTGATAATATTTATATTCTGCCAAGAGAACTGGACTGATCAGATGGTAACCATAGGTAAAGCATGTGGACATGTGTGCAGGCAGGAGAAGCTGGAGAATCCGGAGGAGCAGCTCTTCCAAGTGGTTGCGTGAGAATGCTGTACCTGCCTGCTCCAAAGCACAAAAGAAAATTCTAAAGTTCTGAATCGGAATGGCCCCTATTTGCTCCAGATGCATTGAGTCGGGGGTCAACAGACAAGGAAACCCCCACAGGGGGCTTTGCATGGCAAGGAAGCCCCTGCCGCTTCCCTTCCCCGAGACACCCACCCATCACACTCTGCCTCCCCATGAACTCTGTGAGCTGGGAGCGCTGGGATGGATGGCTTCCCAGTCCTGGGTGGGGTGGGATTAGCCAACTTTTGCCCAAACTCATGATCTAATTCTACTTGCTATAGTTCTAGAGAATAAAAAAGAGGAAAAAAGGAAGCCACAAGGATTGCTTATCATTTAAATTGGTTCACTGACCCAAAGTTAT
The DNA here is from genome assembly GCA_002564305.1 of Octomys mimax. Classification (NCBI taxonomy): domain Eukaryota; kingdom Metazoa; phylum Chordata; class Mammalia; order Rodentia; family Octodontidae; genus Octomys; species Octomys mimax. The sequence continues at coordinate 17,905 of NDGM011237415.1, read as the reverse complement.
CATTTTAATAGATTTTTACCCAACCAGAGATAAATAAAGACAATAGTTGCTAAATTATTCATGAAAAATATCCTGTCTGAGGTGTTCATACCAGCTGTACAGAAGCCAAAGTTCTCCAAGAATTCCCAGCCTGCTTCTTTGCTAATGTCCTTGTGGGGAGGAGGCCTAGAGTCTGGCAGCAGCCAGCCCAGGGAGTGCAGGTCTGAGATAGTGGCTTCCGTGTGACACCAAGATGGCGCTCTGGAAGCTGAGCCCACTGAGGTCAGGCACGGTGCGCATCAGGACCCCACCTCCACTGTCTTTCTGGGGAGCGCAGCCCTATGACTCAGCAAGACCCTCTCCCACCCTCCCTGCACAACTGGTGGGAAGAAGGCTGCAGGAAGACCGTCCCTGCAGTCCACAGTGTCCTTCTGGTCACAGAGCTTCTGCCCAGCTTTTCTCCACAGCCCAGGGAAAGCCGGCCATCAGACCCTGAGACTGCATGGTCAACACTAGAGCAACCGTCACTTCCAATGAGGCAAGGGAGACACACATCTCAGGGCCATCACAGAGCTGTGGCAGGCACAGGAGGAAGAACAGAGCTCGGGGACAGACCCGTGCCAGGGCCTGCTCCTCCTGCAGGGCAGCAGCAGGAATCTCACTAGGGAGCATTGGAAGAGACAAAGGGAAGGCTGTCCCCGCTCCATCCCTCTTTCTTCGGGGGGACCGCAATGACTTGGCCGTGCGCCCCCAGAGCTGCTGGGAGGCCCCAGCTCCCCTGCCAGAGAGCCCTCTGTGACTTCATGGGGAAGAAGCGGTCAAAGCTCACCTGTCCTCTTTGTGCATTGTCATCTTCAAAGATGAAACCCAGCCAGGGAGATATCTCAGTAGAATAAGTACCTGCCTGGCAAGCACAAGGTCCTGAGTTCAATCCCCAGTACTGCAAAAAATGAAAAATAGAAGATGAAACCCAGAGCGTTGCATTGGGGTAGGGGAGTTGGTCAGCAGGATCTCTGTGTCTGTGGTTGGTGATGTTGGGAAGAAGGGTTTTTGTCTGTTGTTTCTACTTCTAGCAGTACTGGGGATTAAACTCCAGCCCTTGCACCAGTCCACACCCCAGCCTCTTCCTCTCTGCTTTCTTGCATACTTGTATGCTTTACAAAACAACCCCTCCCTAAGTCACCAGACTGCCCAAGCCTGGCCTAACACCAGTCTCCATGCTTCAGCCTCTCCAAGGGCTGGGGCTGCAGGTGCGCACGACCGCGCCCAATGGTCTTGCTTTAGTGAAGTCCAGCTCTCGCTCTGCTACCGTCCTGGCTTTGGGCTTCCTTCCATGCGGACGATCTCTCCAGAGCAGCACAGGCCCCCAGGGAGGCTGCATTGCCCATGAGCACTTCCGCAGTGGCTGGATACATCGAGAGCCTTCTGGACACAACGCCACATTCAGGGGCCAGGAGGGCATCTTGACAAGCACAGACATGGGGTGTGGGGCAGAGCCACACACAGGAGCAGGCAGGTGTGGCGTGGCAGACCCCGCCTTCTCCATGCCAGTAAGCGAGAAGGCAGCACAGCAGGGGCCCACACACTGTTCCTTCGCCACCAGAAGGAGCCCTAGACAATGGCCTGTACAGACAGCCACGCTCCCTCTCCACTCAGGGTCACTCTGATGAGTGGCAGTGTGGATGCCCCATGAGCTGCCTGCAGGCAGCCGTGGACGTGGCCATCCTGTTCTCCTGGGATAGGGGAACCATCACTCTGGTCTCCAGCCACCAGGCCCACTGGCCAATACTGGGCACAGATTTCAGACAGGTTGCCCCGGGACTGCTTGGCCTATGGTGCACATGTTCATGGATGGCTGCAGCCCTGACCCCTGGGGACACAGTCTTGAAGGGCAACGGAGCACTTGCTCTGTGTGGCCCTGTCCCCTCAACTGCCCACCAGGTGCTGGGCCAGGGGCTCTCAGCAGCACATGCAGTAGGACACAGAAGTTGAAGGGACTTTGGGGAACCGTCCCCCAACACTGCTTGCCAATCCTCCCTGGTGTTTCTATTCAATACGGGTCGCCATAGTACCTGGCTTCGGTCTCTGTTTTTCATCTTGATTTTGTGAGCTCCAAGTCTGCAGCACACAATGATTTCGTTCACACTTGTGTACCCGACATACCTAAGCTCTCCTTACATCCCCTCCCCCCTTCTCTCCCCCCTTCCTTGAGAGAAAACAACAGGAATAAGTGAAAAATGCAGGGGCTGGCCTGAGGAGGGCCATTTCTCAGCGCATGCCCTGTCTCGGATCTCACGACTGGACTTCATGTGGCCGTGCAATCACTCAACATGGCACCCATGGAGACAGAGCCCAGGAACCCTCACTGCCTGGGCCAGCACACGGCACGGCTCCCCCCGCAGACCTCCAGGCAGAGTGAGCTGGATGACCTGGAACTACTTGCAGACAGCTGAAGAAGGAAGGGGGCCCGTGGCCTCCTGCAGTGTCACCAGTGGTCGGCCTCCTCACTGCAAGCCCACTTCATGACCGTCAGCCACTCTCCCTCCTGACAAGTGACCTGTCCTATTGCTTCTGCAGTGGGGACCTCTGTGACCCCAAGGTTACAGAAGGAGCCAGGGGTTCTCATCACCACACCCAGCAGCACCACACATTGCTGTCTGTCTGCCATGCTGAGGTCGCCAGGGAAACGTCAAAGACACAAGAGAAGGTGACTCATCCTCCAGAACACCTATGAGCCTGGGCGTCAGTGGGGAGCCTTTCCTGGGGTTCCCTGCTCCGTGACAACGCTTCTGACCTCAGACTCACTGGCCTGGAAGGGCCTGGTGGGGAGCCACGTGTAGGTATCAGGCAGAGCCTTCAGGCGCGGAAACCTGAGGAAAGGGGCTCACAGGGGGCTCTGCCACCACAGCGCTCCCAGACAAGTGGCCTCAGCACCCGGATGTGTCATGCTGTCAGCACAGCCTGGGGAAGAAGGTGCACCACACGGAGCTCACTCTGTAGCTCGCGTCTCCTGGACAGAAAAGCCACTAGCTGAAGCCACACCAGGGCGGGAGACCCATAGCCCCCAGCCTTCCTGCCCCTGAGGCCTAGAAAGGTCCCTGAGGATCTGACCCGGTGATTTGATGGCTTTTGCACCTTTGAAAACATGCGACTTTTCTCTGGTTCTTCCACAGAAGTCCCAAGAGTCCGTGGCAGGAGCACCAAGTCACACTGGGCCTCTCAGCCTCCCACGTCAGACACCAGGTGCCCTCTCCGGACTTCCCCAGCCCAGGACACCAGGAATTGGGGCACAGCTGGAACAAGGAAGCCCACGTTGGAGGATCCGAGCACAGGCCAGGCCCCGAGGTCCCTCGTGTGGCGCTCTCAGTGCCCACTGAAGGCTGCAGGGTCGCTGCCGAGTCCCTGCTGTCACGCAGGTGCTGCGCCCCCAAGCTGCGCCTCCTTCTGTGTGTGCTGCAAGGTCGCTGTCCACGAGCCAGGACAGTGACCTGGGCAGGTCATGTCTGGCTGCACACGCTGATCACAGAAGATCGCAGCTGGGCCTGAAGTTGGCGGAAGCAACAGGGCTAGAAGGCCCAGCAGCACTCACTTCTCAGGGCCTAGACCAGCAGAGGGACCCTTGGCCTCCCAGAGCCAGGAAACAAGGTGAGTTGTAGTTCACAGCAAGAGTGGGCGTGCTTACCTTAGGCCCCGCACAGCCCTTCTCTCTGGCTTCCTCCCCTCCCCCCACTCTCCTTCCCTTCTTCCCTCCTTCCCCTGCCCCTTCTTCCCTCTCTCCTCCCTCCCTCCCCTTTTCCTTCCTTCCCTCCTTCCCTCTCCATCTCTGCCTTCATCCCTCTGTCCCTCCCTCCATCTATCCCTTCTTCCCTTCTTTCATCCCTCCTTCCTCCCTCCCCTCCCCTCCCCCTGCCCCTCCCTCCCCTCCCTCACACTCCCTCCACCCTCCCTTCCTGCCCTTCCACCTTCCTCAGCAATGAACAGAAGACGCCTGTTCTCCTGTGGTAAGGGCCAAGGCCATTCTCTGTGTTCTCTGATGTCCCCTAATACTCTTGATGACAAAACAGACAAAACAGAACCTTCTTTCTTTCTTTCTTTCTTAAGAACTGATCAGAGTTGATTTTGAGCAGACGCTAACTTAGCCCAATGCTAAGAAGCCACACCACCTGCAGACCACTTGCCAGCTGTCCCTCTCTCCTTCGCCCTCTACTTTCTGCTCTTGGAATCTCCCCGAGGTAGATTTCATGGGTGTCACTGTCACAGATGGCAAACGATGCCCAGGGAAGGAGATCACTCTGTACGGCTGCTGAGTGTCGGAATGGAAATGCAGGGATTGGAAGGATCCAAACCAAGCTTCCCACCAGAGCTGCCCACTCTCGGGTCAGGATGGGTGGGGCCTTGACCCAGGGCAAAGCGTGCGAGAGACCAGCTCCTGCGTTCCTCAGGGTCCACCTGAGGCCACCGTGCTGCACCCTGCCTGAGAGAAGCCACAGCTCCCTCAGGGCACCGCGGGCTCTGGTCTGGACCCGGCCAGAAGGGTCCCTGATCACTGCACAGTGCACAGGGGAGAGTGCCACCCACCCAAGGCCTCCGACAGCAGCAGAAGCCCAGCAGGACGGCGCCCCCAGCCAGCTCCCTGCTGCCGTCAGTAACTGAAGACAAGGGACACTGAGGCTGTGCTCCAAAACACCTTTATTTACTTATTTAAAAACCAGAGATGGCTGAGGTCAGAGCCCACGGGAGACGTGTCAGTCGGGCGGTGGTCTGGGCTCTGCTGCCTGCAGGAAGAGCAGGATGTCAGGTGCCAGGGCTGCCAGGGGGCACCACGGCGGCTCGTTCAGAAAACCACCCTTGCCTTATGGGAAAGCAGGTTTGGATAAGAAAGGATCCAGCCTTTGACGTGAAATAGGAGCTCCCAAGCACTCAGGGGTGGCCAGGCCACTAAATAATTAATCAAGAGCAGGCGGTGGCAGTTTGAAATGTAAATGAGGCATCACCCCAGAGGACGCTCAGAACTGCAGCACCCGCCCCGCCTCACTGGAACGCGCAGGTGAGGCTTCCAGCCCCGGGCCTGGCACCCTCATTCTGACTTTGACCTGCCATTCCCTTTCATGTCCTGGTCTCCAAAGAGACAAAGTGATAAAGTGCCAGCTGGCCATGGAGGAGGGAAACGCAGGCGTCTGCAGCCCACTTACCCAACAGGCAGGCAGGGGGCGCCACCCCGTGGCACTCTCCCCGTGCCCTCCTGCCCCACGGGGAGAACGGGCGCCCTTTGTGTCTCCTCCGTCCCTCTCTTTCCCAGCTGTCTGTCGGGGACTCAGAGGCAGAGAACAGCTGCAAAACAGAAACCAAAAAGAAGACTGGCGGTTGGAAGGGTGGGGGAGAGGTTCCTGCACCTTATCAAGCTGGAAAATGCTGCACCTTCAAACACAAGTAAATAAAATCTGGGGAAGACAGCGCCTCCTCTCTTGAGTAAACATTGATCAAAATCCTGTAGCCTAGAAAAATCCGGCAGCTTGGCGCTGCAGGCCTCACGTCTAGGGCGGGGGCCTGCAGCCCCAGGCAGCTGGCGCAGGATGGGGCTAGCTCTGCACGCGCTCCTCTCTTGCCTTCCCTGGCAGGGCAGGGCGCAGCCTGCTGACCCGCTAGGGGCACTGGTGCCCACTCTGAGCTGTCTATAAAATGTAGTCCCAAGCTGTTGGAAATACTTAGTTTTTAAATTTATTACAGCAAAGGACACATTGTTACTAATCCTCCGCAAAGAACCCGGCGCACACTGCAGACGCACTTGTCCCGTCTTCTCTGCCTCTTCCTGCAGCAGCTCTGAAGCCCTCTTTCGTGAGTGTCATCCTTCAGACTGCCTTGGCTGCCTGTATGTGCCCAGTGGACTCACGGCACTGCGTCGTCACAGTCGTTGCGATTGCGGGGAAGAGGCAGAAGCCAGGCGGGTTGAACAGGTGCATGAGGACTTAGCACCGTGTTTTTATGAGCTGCCTTTCTCCTGGATGGCAGCAGCAGGAAGTGGCAGGAAGCTCTATGGGATGTGGTGTGTGTGTGTGTGTGTGTGTACATATATGTGTGTGTGCATGTGTGTGTGTACGTGTGTGTGTGTGTGTGTGTGTGTGTGTGTGTGTGTTCCAAGGGAGCAGGAGTATTCTGAGCCTCATTCATGGCACTGGGTCTTACTGTAATACCTCTAATTTAAGCATTCACCTGTGTTCCCACCCTCCCTGTGTGCCGAGGGCATAGGCAAACCTGCCCGCCCACCACACACACACAGGACAGTGACGGTGATCCCTGCTGGCCCCGGCTCAGGAGCAACATGCTGCTGCAGGCTGAGAGGCAGTCGGTTGGGAAACAGCCATGCTCCAGGGGGCCAGACAGGGTGGTCAGAGGGGCAGTGCCAGGAGGTGGGCGCAGGTGGGGATGGGGGAGGGACAGACACCTGCTGGGCCCAGGCAGCAGCCCCTGGGGAGGGCAGTGGGTGGGCGGGCAGTCTGCATGCAGGGGTGGCTCGGGGCACCTTCCCTATCCAGGGGCCTCCTTTTGCTCCCTAGGCCACACTCGGCACTCAGGCCAAGCGCAGGGCCCAAGCTCAGCTGTGGAGGTCCCAGCCTGTCTTCCCTCCTCACCCCTTGGGCCCTGCTGCCACTCTGCTCCTCGCCTCCTCTTGCCCCTTGCCTTCCTCCATTCCTCCCTCTCCTTTTCTTTTCTGGCCTCTTCAGTTTTCTGCTCTTTCTGACCTGGAATAAAACCACCCACGACTGCCTCCCTCTGGAGTCGCACCCACCTCAGCCTCTCTGTAGGTCTGAGCTTTCCTGGCTGTATTGGTCCCGGCACCCAACACCCGAGCCTGAAGGAGGGGCGCTTTACTGATGGTGAAGGTAGAACCCCGGGCACAGCCTACCTGAGCGCAGGCCTGATCAGGTGTGCTGTGTGAGCACACAGCCAGAGCCCCCCTCGCGCCCCTGGGGGCACATAGAAGCTGGCAGGACTCTGGGTCTGAATTGGAGGCCTTCTCCCCCCACACCCAACACCCCATGTAAACAAAACACATTAACTGGTATGAAGAGCAACCAAAGGTCAGCGAACCCCGGCCTGATCAGCTCCAGCTCCTCCTCGCTTGTTACGGATTCCTCCCGTTCATTCATTGTCTGGCGCTGGGATGCAGCCTGCTCTCGGAGCTCAGTTCAGAGTTGATGCATCTCTTTTGCATCCCTGGAGCTTGTGGGACAGAGCACGCTCACAGCGCCAGCAGGTCAAGCACCACTCTCTTCGCATCAGCCTTCCTTGCCAAGCTTGCATAGCAACCTCAGTGGTCAGGGCAGAGGAAGGTGGCCTGAGTCTCTGTATGAGGATCCCAGGGATTTCGCCTTAGAGCCATGGTGGCACCTGGAAGGGGACCCAGGGAGGCTGGATAGGGGAGAAAGTCCCCTGCTGCCCATCCATCTTGGGGAGCACAGGGGGGGTGGCAAGGTGCACTGCACTGGCCGGCCCTGTCACTGACGCTGGGGTCTGCCCGTGACAGGCAGCCCAGGGTCCTAAGCTGTCCCCAGGAACGAAGTCCCAAGTACACCCAGGTCTCCTGCAGATGAACTCCAGTGAAAGCAGGACCCGAGGACAGTCAGCCCCCACGCCCGCAGCACCGATGTTTCAGGTTCACCCAGCACATGTGGAAGCTGCTAATAAGCACGGCTGCTTAGCTGACCCTCTCCAAGCGCGTGCCTAAGAACCGTCTCCACAGGCTGCACCTTGGACCAGGAGCCCCACGCCATCCAGCAGTGGTGAAGGTCACATGGAAGGACTATGCAGGTGGTGCACAGACGCTGCTGCTGGGGGTGACCAAGCTCGAGGGCTGTCGTATCCAAGCAGCACCTCCAACCAGCACACCTCCCCAGATGCCGAGGGACATGCACAGCCACCCGTCCCTGCCAGAGCTGTGGCCAACTAAAGTGACTTTCTCTCACACTCTGGTAACTAAGAAGTTAAAGTCTGATATCCTTTTTTGTGTAAAATATAATTCAAGGAAAATTCAAATGTTTCCATGTCGAAATAGCATGCTGAACCCCTTTCATGTGTATAATGAATGTATGTTTCTCAAACATAAATAGTAAAAGTAAGAGGCTCGAAGTCCACATATTTTTTGAGTTGTAAGTAAAACACAAAGAGTGTTTCCAGGACTGTGTCAGGACAGCCTGCCGGGGTTTCTCTGCACTGTAGTGCCTTTCCATCTGCACACAGGCCCTGCGTGGCCTGAAAGTGCATGCTGGGAGGAGATGTGCCACGTCTCTCCACGCCCACATCCTGGGCACAAGCCACGTGCACGTGGCCTCTGGTGTCACGTCCTGTGCATGCCAGCAAGGCTCTGTCTGGTCCTGCTTCAGCCCAGACTGCCTGCCCCGCAGAGACACCTGTCGCAGTGCCCCTCTGCCATGTTGGAGCGGGCCCTCGAGGCCCCAACACCCTTCCCAAGCTCTGTCCCCTGTCCTGGCCTTGCTCTGAGCAGGAACACAGCAGAGGGAGTCACTGCATGGACGCAGAAAGCAAGGCTGGGTTCAGGTCCACCGGCCTGGGGTGCAGTGGGGTGGGGCAGGCCCTTCACTCTTAGGAAGGGTCCTCTCCATCCTCTCTTTCTTCCTTTTAATCTCAGGTATATTTTCTTTTTAAAGCAATCATCAGCAAACACTTGGACAGAAAGAGTAACAGGTGGGAATGCTCATTTTAATCATGGGGAGATAAACAGGGCTTCTTACAGCTTGAAAATAGAGGCAAGGATGCAGCGCATGTCCGGCTGATTCTTTGCCACCAAGCCCAGCCCCTCTCTGGCCCTCCTTACCTCCGTTTCACTCTCCCAGGGGCTGACTGGCCCTTCATTGGTTTGAGCGCCATCGTGAGTGAAGGAAGCTCAGCCTGGGCGGAGCTTTGCTTTCATTTTAAATTTCTTCATTTTATCTTTATGAGTGTGTGTCCATTCACAGTATGTGGTGGTCCCTTTCTGGCTTGGGAGCTGGAATGTAGACACCCCACATTTTCATTCTGTCTCATCTCCTACTTTCTCTTCCCCTTTGTGGAAGACCCTTCCCCTCCTGCTGCCCCAAGGTCGATCTCCAAGGCCAGCACCATCATGCTCGTCCTCAAGTCCCCTGTCCTCTTCCTCTCTCCTGTCTCCTCTTTCTCCACCCATCTCCCTGTCCATCTCCCTTTCCATCTCTCACCTCCTATTCCCTTGTCTCTCTCTCTCTCTCTCTCTCTCTCTCTCTCTCTCTCTCTCTCTCT
>NDGM011237410.1:3978-17766 GCA_002564305.1 Octomys mimax | reverse complement strand
ATATAGATATAGATATAGATATAGATATAGATATAGTGTTCTTTATTGTCGTGAAGTTTCTCATACAAGTATTACCATGTGGTAGTTAAGCTGGTGTGGCTATCTTATTTCATTTCACATTGTGGTTTCAGATGCATCCATTTTCCTACGAATGATTCTACCTTACCCTTCTTTATTGCAGAGTACTATCTCATTGTGTATAAATACCATATTTTCTTTATCTTTTCATCTTCTCAAGAACATGTCTGTGCTCCCAAGATCTAGCTGTCACTAATTTTGCTGCTATAAACATGAATAAGCTTACATCACTGAAATATGATGCCCTTAACTCTTTCAGGAAGATAAATACAATGTGAATATCTGGTTCAAATGGAATTTCTAGTTTTAGATTTTTAAGGGATTCCTATGGCAGTTTTCATAGTGGCTGTACCAGTTTATCCTCCCAACAGCGATACAGAAGGTTCCTTTTTCCCAGCAGCCTTAAAAGTATTTTTTATTATTTTATTTCTTGATGATAGTAATCATTTCTGGAATATGATGGTTTTAACCTGTTTATTGAAAGGCCAGAAATTGTGAACAGTTTTTCATCTGGCTATTTTTCTTTTCAGTCTGAGAGGTAAGTTTCTTTTTATTTTTTTAAATTTAAAATAATTTATTTATTTTTTATTTCACTTTATTGAGAAACAAATATCAATGAGACAGTTTCAAAACTGATTAATAGGACTTCAGAGCTGATTAATAGGACTAAAATAATTTAGAATATTAGAAACAATACAATATTTCACTAAACACAATAATGGGAATTCAACACTTGCTGTTACATTGTATAATGTCTTCAAATTAGCTGTTCACATTGCCAGATATGAGCATGCAGCATTGCTCAAAAATATTATAAGACATTAAAAAGGAGAGGAGAAAAAACAATTTGAGTGTTAACCACTCCTTTCAATATGCCAGCACAAATCAGGAGTACAATTATCCAAACTATCTGGTATATGTACATAAATATATCTTTTCCACTTTTTTCTTTCTTTCTTTTGTGCTGTTTCTCTGTCCAGTTCTTCCTTCCCTTTGAACATAACTTTTCCCTTTCCCTTTCATGTTCTTGCACTCATGAGACGATATGATGTTTACACGTGTGGGTCAGATTTATTTCACTTACAAGTATGGTCCCTAGTTGCATCCACTTACCTACACAAGTCTTGAGTTTATCTCACTATATAGCTGAGTAGTAGTACCTTGTGTAAAAATGCTACAACCTTTTTATTCATTCCTCAGTTGATGGGCATTTGGATTGCTTCAAATATTTAGTTAGGACAAACTGTGTTGCCATAAGCACGGGTGCACATTTATCACTGGCTTATTTTTCTGTTTTCAGTTTTTCTGGAAAAATAGCCAGAAGTGGGAGAGCTAGGTTCAGTGAGACCAATCCGTGTACTTTGAGGCGTACACACTGATTTCCATCGTGGTTTCACAAGTGTGTATTCCCACCAATAGAGAAGAAGAGTTCCTTTCTTCCCAGAGCCCCTCCAGCCCTTGTCATTGGTTAACTTCTTGATGAGAGCCATTCTTTCTGGGGTAAAATACAATCTCAATGTTGTTTTAATTTGCATTTCTTAAAGGACTAATGATGGTGAAAAGTTTTTCATATCTAATTCTATATCTATATTTGGCATTTGCATTACTTCATCTGAGAATTATATATTCATCTCAGATGCCCATTTTTAGATTGGGTCTTTAAATTTGTGGGGGGGAGGGCGCTGATTTTTATAATTCGTTTTATGTTCTAGACAGAAGTAGTCATTTGTCTAAGGGATAGACAGTTAAATTTTTTTCTCAATTCATGCATCTTATTTTTACCCCTTTTGGGATTTATTGTGATGTTCAGAAACTTCACAAAGATGACACCCCCACTGGTGATTCCTTGCAGTATCTCCTGTGCTGTTTGCTTTTTGCTCATGAACTCTTTACCTACCCCTGTGGTGTAAAGATTTCTACCTAATTTCTCCTCCAGGAGAACTACTCTTTCTGTTTAATATTTAAGTTTTTGATCCAGTCTGACTGTAGATTAGTGTATGATGATAGACATCGGCCTAATCTTAGCCCTGAGCACATGGAAAGCCCTTTATCCCGCACCATTTGTTAAAGAGGCTGTCTGTCTTTCTTCCAGTGAACACATTTGGCACCTTTGTCAAAGAGAAGGTCACTAAGTGTGTTTGTAGAAGTGTCTGCAACTTCTAATCAGTTCAAGTGAGCCTCAGGTCTGTGTTTTTTCCCAGCACCATGCTGATTTTATCACAGTAGCTTTGTAGTATAATTTCAAGTCAGGGAGTGTGATGCCTCCTGCCTTGCCTTTGTTATGCAGGATTGATTTTGCTATTCTAGGACTCTTCTGGTTTTGGATGAATTTTAGAAATGTTTCTCTAGATTGTTGAGGTATACTGATAATGTTTTAATCAAGACTGCATTGAATCTGCAGAACAGTTTTGGGAGTATGACCATTTTCATAATGTTGGTTCTTCCTATAAATGAGCAAGGAATATCTTTCCAGATTCTGATATCCACTTTGATCTCTTTCTTCAGTGTACTGTAATTTTCACTATAAATATTTTACTTCCTTTGTTAGATTGAGTCCCAATATTTCAATTTTTTGGATATTATTGTGAAAGGCATGTTTATCCTAATCTTTCTCTTGGTGTGTTTGTTATTTTTGTACAGAAATGCTATTGATTCTTGAGGGTTAACTTTGTATCCAGTTATACCTCTGAATTTGATTATTAAATCTATAAGTCTCTTGGTCAAGTTTTCAGAGTCTTCTAAGTAGAGTACGATATCATCTGCAAATAATGATAACTTCACTTCTTCTTTTTCAGTCATTGTTCCTTTTATCTCTTTCTCTTATCTCACTGCTGTGGCTAATGTTTATAGAACTACATTGTGTAGGAGTGGTGAAAATGGTCATCCTTGTCTTATTCCTGATTTTAAAGTGAAGGCGGTCAGTTCTTGTCCATTTAATACAATGTTGGCTGTTGGCTTGTCATAGATGGCTTTTATTAGGTTGAGGTGAAGACCACCAATACCTCTGCTCTGCAGAGCATTTGTCATGAATGAATGCTAGACTTTGGTTGTTGTTGTTTTGCAGCACCAGAGATGGAACTCCGGCCCTTGAGCTTGCCAGGGAAGCACTTACTCCACTGAACCATCTCTCTGGCTTCTTTTTTAAAAATTTGCTACAGGGTTTCACTATGCAGCTCATACTTGTAGTGATCCTCTCTTTTTCAGCCATCTCAGTGCTGGGATTACAGGTATGCATCACCATGCCTGGTCTCAGTGGCTGGCTCAGCCTGCTTGGGAGTAGTGTGGCAGAGCATGTGGTGCTAGGGATCGAACCTGGGTCCCGATGCTTGCCTAAGCAGGTGCTTAGTCCACTGAGCTGACTCTCTGGCATGAGAGTGAAAATTTTTCATAGTAAGTGTTGATGATATTTTTATAGGCTCTTCAGTCATTTTGGTTAATTGCATTAATTTGATTTTTTTTCTGTTTTTGATATGGTTAGGTAGCATTTTATCAATTTTATTTATTCTTTCAAAGAATCCACTGTTTGATTCCTTAATTTTTTGTATTGTTTTCTTCATCTTGATTGCATTAATTTCTGCTCTGGTCTTCATAACTTATTGTCCTCTTTTGGAGTTAGGCTTGACTTGCTCTTTTTTTTCTAGGAGCTTTAGGTGCAGCATGAGGTTGTTTTTTTAGGTTTGCTTTGTTTTGTTTACTTTCTTTCTTTCTTTTTTTCTTTCTTTCTTTCTTTTTTTTTGCCGAATTTCATCGTATCCCACAGTTCTGCTAAGTTGTATATGCAATTTCTTTTGATTGTAAATACTGTTCAGTTTCATCTTTAATTTCATCTGCGACCCATTGATTGCTCAGGAGGGTGCTATTGCATTTCCATATTTATGGAGTTTTTAATTTCTTATAACAATAATTTCTAGTTTCATTATTCAATGTCAGATAATATGCATGACATAATTTCTATTCCTTTGCATTTACTTAAGCATATCTATGTGAGAGTATATGGACTATTTTTTTTTTTTTCCCCCGAGGAACCAGGGATTAAACTGAAGCCCCTGTGCTTGCCAGGAAGGCGCTTCTTCTACTATCTTCCTGGCCCCTGGTCTCTTGTGGAGACTGCTCCGCGTGCAGCTGAACATATGTGCTTTCTGATGTTGTTACTTGGGACACTCTGTAAAGGTCTACTAAGCTCATTTCTTCACTGATTTGATTAAGTTCTGTTATTTCTTGGCTAAATATTTTTAGTTGATCTATATCTTTGGAGTGACGGGGTATTATGTGCTCCAATTACAATTATTGTGTCATTGCTCATTTTATTTTTCATGTCTGTTAAGATTTGTCCGATATAGTTGTGTGCTCCTACATTGGGTGCTTATATATTTGTGGTATTATCTCTTCCTTTTCCCATTTTCCCTTAACAAATATGTAGTGAACTTCCTTATCTCTTTTGATCCTTTTTGGTTTGAAGTTCACATTGTCTGCAAACAGAATAGCTATTCCTGCTTTATTCTCTTTTCTTGTCACATGGAGAATTTTTTCCCATCCAGCCTATGAACTTCCTTTTGACTTGAATGTATTTATTCTATATGATGTATTGTGGAACCTTGTTTTTTATCCACTTTGGGAGTCTGCTTCTTTCTATTGTTGATTTGAGGCCATTTACATTGATGCTTATAGAAAACTTGTACTGCCTTTGTCATGTTATTTCCCTGCTGTTGGTTCCCTATTTTTTCCCCTTGCTTCACCGCCTTTTCTATTTGGTAGTTCTTTTCTGTTATCATACTTGAAGTTGTGTCCATTTTTGTCTCTTTCTAGAGTATCTATCAATATGTTTTGAGAGTTTCCTTGTTGCTCATGGATTGCTTTTGCTGTTCTTTGTCATGGAAGTATCTTATTTCTCCATTATATTTGATATATTTTTTCAGGGTACGTCAATATGGGTTGGAAAGTCTTTCAGGATGTGAAATGTATCACTCTAAGCTCTTCTTACTTGATAGTTTGTGTTGAGAATTCTCTCTTGATTCTGTTGGGCTTTCCTTTATATTTGTTTTTTTTTCTTGGTTTCTAACAGCTTTTAATATTCTGCTCTTTTGCTGAAATTCTTATGTTCTTTCTTTTTTTTTTTTCATTTGTATATTTGGTACAAGTCCTATCTCACTATGCAGATCAAACTTGTGGTGGCCTTCCTGTTTTCAGCATCCCCAGTGCTTGGATTATAGGTGTGCACCACCACACCTGGACTCCGTCACCTGCTCAGTGCACGCTAGGGGCAGGGCTGGAGAAGCATGCAGGACCAGGGATCAAACACTGGTCCCTGTACTTGCCAAAGGAGGCACTTAGTCCTCTGAGCTATCTCGCTGGTCTTTTTGCTGAATTTCTGGGGTCTTGACTATTATGTGTCTGGTTACAGAATTAATTTGATTATAGCTAATTGGAATTCTATAATACTTACTAGTCTAAACATCAGATTATTTTCTTATCTTTCAATGGGATTCTTAATGTCTGCATATCTGTTTGAATCTGTTGCATACATTCTAATTCTTTCCGATTTTGTTAATTTAATTTCCATCATTTTTCTATGCTCCTGTGTTATATTTTTATCTACGTCTTCTTGAGATGTACTAAGCAATTCTTTCATGACTTTTGTTATTTTTTTATCTGAAAGATTTTTCTTATCTAATTTATTCTATAGCCTAATGGAGTTGTTTCTTTATTTAGTTGCTGTCATTTCAGAAATTTAAGGTATGTGGCTTCTCTGTTCTCCTGGACTTGTTCTAGGTAGGATGGAAGTCTCAGATTGCCTTTTGTTCCTTCATTTTGCCCATTTAAAAACTCCTAATGTTTACTGGTGCTCAGCAATGACAGTAGGGGTCAAATATAGTTCACCAAGGCTGCTGTGACAGTATGGGAGTAGGGTAGTCTCTTCAATGCTCCTGCTGTCCTGGGTTCAATGTGGCTTCTGAATTGGGGAGGAGAGGGCCAACTCACAGCTCAGAAAGACTTCTGTGATGATAGGCGCATATAGGACTTACCAGGGGTCTGCACCCATCCAGGGCTTAACCTGCCTTTTGCACTGATGGGGTGGGGGGATTTGTAGGCTGAAGCTTCGTGAGGCTCTCGTAATGTTGTGGAAGAGGGCTGAGAATTAGGTTTCTACCCATTTCATTTGTATATTTTTTGATGCAGGGTTTTATTTGAAAGGATTCAGTGGTTTTAGTTCTTTATTCTAGTTATGAATCATCCGTGAGAAATAGCTGGAAAGTTGTTTCTTTACTCTTTTGGTTACTTTCTTTACTATGTAGAAGCTTTTTAATTTGATGTGATCTTATTTGTTGACTCACGGTACTATTCCTTGTGCAATTAGCTTTTGTTCAGAAAGTCCTTGCCTCACCAATCTTTCTTTTAGTGTTTATATTCAATTTTCAAAAATCAAACAATAAAACTAATAGATTGCAGTATGGGATGTTTATCAAATGCAGAACAATAAAAACATTCACAGTGAAAGAGATGTTTAATAGAGTTACGGATTACCATATATTAAAAAAACGTCATTTAAATGTAAACAAAAAACTAAAAGAAAATTAAGACAATGGCAATTTAGGAAAAATATTTCCATTAAAACCAAGGAATAGTCAATGTTGATGGACTATAAATGCATATATAAATTTGGTAGATGACAAATAAGTTAATACATAATAGATACAGTCAAATTATATTAATGGAAAAGTGGATTGTAAACACAAATAAACTAATGTATTTATTGTCATCCTGTTTCATGTTTGGCAATGACATAATTAAGCAGTGAAGATATCAGACAATGATCTAGAAAGATTCATAGCAAATCTATGATGATGACTGTGTTGAGGAGGGAGGTGAGCATTAAGCTGACAAGAAGAACACAGGAGCTTGCAAGCTTTTCTTAGCCAGAATCTTTATTGTCGTTATAGCTACTAATTATTTACTACATCCCAAGTCTTGCTGTGTGGGCCTTTCCATCCTGTCTTATGAAATTTTCACAGTAGCCGTTTCAGAAACTAATAAGACTATTCTCACGGGCTAAGAGAAGCCATAGATGTTGAATATTTACACAAACATTCAAATTTTATATTTATTAATATTTTATTTATAAGATGAAATTCAAATTGAAAATTTTAAAAGAAATTTCTACACATTTGGGGATTTATGTTCTTTAACACTAATGTAACTATGGAAAAAATATCAATAGTTAACAAATATCATTTAGTTTTATTTCGAGTCATCATTTTTACTGCTATGAAAATATTTTAACAGAAGAAAAATCCATATAATCCATAATCTTATTGAGATGATGTCTCCAAGTAAAACACTTTGGAGTCATTTTATATTTCAGTGCATTACTGTTCATCAATATTCAAATTGTTATATGAATTACACTTATCATAGCATAAATTTCTAAATGAAAAAATATACTCAAAAAGGAAAAGTTTTTAAATATGATGAATTTAAGAAGACTTCAAAACTTTCCTGATTTTATTATGTGTTTATCTTAGTGTATTTTAAGGTACAACAACATAAGATAGTATTTACTTATTTGATTCAGCCACATAATATATCCATAGAAACTCCATTTTTGAGATACATTTCCAAAACAAAAACAAAAACAGGCCGGCCATATAGCTCAGCAGATTAAAGTACCTGATTAGGCAGATGCAGGGGCCAGAGTTCGATCCCAGGCCTGCCATGCTGGCCCCACCACCCGGGCATGAAGAGATGGCGATTGAGGCTGGACATGGTGTCATGCACCTGAAATCCCAGCACTTGGGAGGATGTAAACAGGAGGATCACTACAAGTCCCATCGAAGCATTGAGACCCTGTAGATCCTGTAGACCCTATCTGAAATACAAAAAAAAAAAAAAAAAAAAAAAAAAGAAAAGAAAAGGAAAAGAGAAAAAGAAAAGAAAGAATGAAAAAGAAAAAAAGAAATAATATCTCTCAATAAAGGTCACTATTATATGAAAAGGTAACTAACTTAGTGTCATATGGCAATAAGGTTGGAAAGTGCATTGAGGCGGCCTTAAGATTATAGCACAAGACAGAAAAGTTGCAAAACTAGTACACATCATCTCTAAATTCTTCGGGCCTAGTTTCTTCTATATTTCCTTACTGTATGTTTGTACAGTAAGTCACATTGACAAATTGTACATTTGTCACAATGCAGCAAAATGGATGCATTATTATTAACTAAATCTATTCAGATTTCAACTCTTTTTCCCTAACAACCTTATTCTGCTGTAAAAATCTCAACCAGGAGAGCACGTGCGACTTCCTGAGCTGTTTCTGAGCTATATTTTCACAGACATTCCATAGCCGAGGTTGACAGTTGGAGAAGAGTGACCAGGCATTGTGTAGAGTATCTCTCACTTTATGTTTAGCTCAACTTGACTTTCTTGTGAGTGGATTGCCGGTATTGGGCTCAAGATGACGGGTGCCAAGTGGTATCCAGACGCATCTCATCACAGGTACAAGCTGTCCACGCATGTCACCTAGAATGTCAGCCTGAGGTTAGAGTCCATCAAACTTATTCACAGTAAAATCTCACCACCTCCATTTCACCTGTAGCAGTTTGAAGTCAGTCAGTAAATTTAGTCCACACCTAAACAATGGAAGAAGCTGCCTTCCATCTCTTCCAAGAGAAAGTACTTATTCACAGTACTTGAAATCCTTCTGTATGAAATATTTGTTCATTGGCCCTCAATTTAAATATGCTTGATTATTTATTTATATCATTATGGATATGTCAATGTTTATTTTTAGCATAAGTCATAGTAGTAGCTTCTGCATCCTTTTTAGATTTACCACCATCTTTTCATTTATTTATTTTTATACTATATATTGAACCCAAGGACTTCACACTGAACTAAATTTACAGACTTTCTTACTTATTTAGTCTATCTATCTATCTATCTAGATATCTAGATATCTAGATATCTATCCATCCACCTATCTGTCTACCTACTATTCTCAAACCTAGGTCTTGCTTAGTCACTAATTTGCCACGGAAGGTTTGAACTTGAGATCCTTTTGCCTCAGCCTTCCAGAGTGCTGGAATTACAAGCCATTTTAGTTTCTTGAGTGCATCTTTAAAAATGTTTCAGCCAGGCATGATGGCATCTTCCTATAATTCCAGCACTTGAGAGGCTGAGGCAAAAGTATTGATGCAAGTTCAAAGCCAGTCTGGGATACAAAGTGAGTTCAAGGCCAGGCTGAACAACATAGTGAAAATTTATGAAAAAGACAAAAAAAAGTTTGAAGCTCATCTTTTATCTTCCCTATCACCCTCTTAGAGTTAGACTTTTCTTCAAAATGACCCTTGTTGTTTTCAATTAAAATGGTAACAGAAGCCAATATTAGGTTAAGGACCTAACAATTACTTCAATACGTATTCAAGGGCTAATTGTCAGTCAGCACCATGATAAAGCTTATAACCTAGGTTTGCTGAACCTCCACTTTCTGTTTTAATATGTCAGTGGGATGCACCACCTTCTGTTTAGTCAGGTGGTCAGAAAAGAAATACATGAGTAAGCTGTCCTCTGGAAAACTTTCACATCAATCTACTCCTCTGCTCATAAATTGCACCTTTAAATTCTGTCCCTTTCTGTTTTCAAGCCGTTTAAACATGCCTTTTGGTCATTACACGTGTCTGTCCCGTCTCTTTGATTACACAATGGCTGTATCACTGACTCTTAAAGGACTTACACCCTTTCTTCCTTGTAGGCCCCTGGACCATCAAATTGCAATGTTCTTTTTCTTGCGCATGAATAATCCTTGAAGAAACTTCACATGGGGGCTGACTGACTGGCCTTCCAGAACTCCATGAACCTTTGATGAAGAAATGTTTGGACTCCATTCCCCACCATTAATTTTATCGTCTCACATTTTTGATAGGAAGTGTTATGACCCATGCCTTACTTACTTTTCTCCTTGCTGAGATGAAATATCTGACACTTAAAGTGGAGGAGGAAGTTTATTTAGCTCACAGTTTGTAAAGATTTCAATCCATAATCAGCTGGCTCCAAGACATGGTGATGAGGCAGGGGGACATCACAGAGAACAGTTTATGACAGGTAGAAGACAATACAAATAACAAGGGACAAGACAGCCTTTTTCTGTCCCCTAGGTTGTATCCAAGATAATGGGATTAGGGCAATACTAAATGAATCAGTGCACTGATTTAATCTCACACATCCTTAATCTCAACATTGCACCAGGAATCAATCACATGATCTAGACCCAGTCACATCTAAAATCTCCCCACCTATGACTGGATGAGGCCTTTGAGGAGCACTGAGCACAATTCCCAACATCCACTGCTAACATTTCAGGTGCACAAAGTTGGCTTTGAGTCCATCTGAGGTAAAATATTGAGGAGAATAATTTGACAATCCTACATACAGATTAAAAATATCTCCTCTGTTTGTGTTTACTGAGAAAATATTTTTGCATGAGCTAACAAAATTTTAAATCTCACCTTCCAAAAGAAAGAAAAACTTTAGTTTTTCCCATTTTAATTGGCTTCCAGAAACAGGGACAAATAAAATTACAGGGAAAATGAAATAAAGTGTTCTGTATAGCTCTATTGACATACTTCAGTGCCTCTAATCCTTGCTGTTCGTGGATCAGTTCATTACATCCTATCAAAGGTTCAGAAGTAATCGTGTAGGCCCTGAATAAATGGATAAGAAACACAAGTAAAGGAGAAAGGAACAAGATTGAAATGTCTAAATCCTATGTTATTTCTAAAGGTTAGAAAAGAATGCATATTTTCTATCTAAATGTCAATTTAATCTGTGTAGCAGTGAACCTCAAATAACAATTTCATTTAATGTAAAACTTTTGAAAATGAAGCAATTTACTAGCTAACTACTTGTTTTGCTTTTGGGTGAACTTCACATTTGGCTTTCAGCTGATTGATAACTGAAGCATGATTCCTATTTGGAAGTATAAACATAATAGGAGACTATAATCAGTCAAGAAGAAAGAAGATTCATTTATAGGCCAATAATCAGTTGAGATTACTGAGGCTTATAGCAAGGATAGTGAATAAGCATGCAGTTATCTGACAGGATGCCTACATAAGATCAGAAATTACTAAGTATTGAGCATTAGTCTGGTCATTTAGGACTTTCAAATGTCCCTTATGTCTGTTGTCTCCAGGAATGGTTTACCTAAGACAAGTGTGGTATAGTAGCTAAGTATATTATGGAGTTCTTGCCACTCCCTAGACAAGAGGCAATGGTTTCACTAACGCAAGAAAAATAGTACTGGCTATCAGGTCATACATTCCCATGCACTTCAGGGAGTAGTTGAATCGTCCTGCTTGAAATTTTTGATCTTAACCATAGTGACAACCACAGAAAATCACTACTTGGGGTTTTATAAACTGGACTTTTTGGAAGGCAGCATGAGGAAACCTTGACAGTCAAGGGGAGGAGTTTGAGCTCATGGCTAAAAGGAGATGAAACTAAGAAAGCTGTATCTCAGTCCATCCTGGAGGTTAAGAGGCTGAACTTGGTAACCCTTGCACATCCTGACAGATCAATTATTCGCTTTCTTATTAGACAGTACATCACTGCCACACAGTGACTTATATTCTGTCAAATTTTCTTAATACTCTAGTGCAATTATTGTCTATTATTTCATATTAATCTTACATGTTTATAACCATTATCATGGGAGCAATATTTCAAATCTTATGAACATGTGGAAACCCTTTGACTCCTAACTATGCCATCGCTCTTGGACAGATATGTACTTTCTTACCCTTATCATAAAATGATGGAATTGATCTGAATTCTTGAGATACTTTAAGCACAGTTCTCACATTCTAGAATGAAAGTTCATATTGTAGAAAATCCAAGATGTTAAAAAGTCATGCATTTCAAAAGTCTATTCATTTCTAGGCAATCCATCTTTAAATAAATATTTAAAACAAAATATTAAGTGGAATTAAATTAATTTGTCATTCTTCCCTTAATATATATTTTCTCTAATCTATATAAGCATATCTTAATATTTTCAACTCATTTAGCTCTAAGACTTTGAGATAGACTCTCCATGATTTAGGCACTTGGCATCAAATTAAAAAATGGAAAAAAAGAGATTATAAAGAGAAAATATTCTGTAAAGTGTATTAATATTAAATTTTATGTCCAATATCTTGTTATCTTTTAACCTAATTTACATTCCAGTAGGGGCTGAAAATGTAGCTGACTTGAGGCCTTAAAGAAAACCCAATGCTAGAGAAAACACAGTCCTTGGCCAGGGCTGGGCATACAGAGGCTCACTCGCTCTTCCTGTATCTACTGCAGAGAAGGAAAGTCTCCAAACTACCTTCTAACAGCTCTTATTAAATGCACATCTAGAGAAAAAGAGTCAGTCATCCGATGAGGCATCGAGCTCTTACGGCAGAACTGCACCGGAAGTGATTGCCCACTGATGACTTTCACATGCTCTCTGTTAGATGTATATGCATGAGAATGTCATTGATGATAGATTTTCAAATGAATCTAGCACAGTGTTCATCGTTTTCTTTTTGATGTTGTTATATGTCATCAATGCCCCCTCTTATCACATACTTAAAGATGAATAGCTTACCAGGGATTATTAAATTGCATAATTTTACTTTCTCCTATGTATTTTATATTCCTTATCTCTCTGTTTTCATTTACCCACCAAAAGCAGAAGACCTATCTTAGTTCTTGGTCAGGTTTGTTCCTTGAGACAGCTGTTTTTTTCTCTATACTTCCAGAAGCAATGGGGTCTATGGATTCAGGAGGGAAAGGACAGCCGACCAAGATCTAGCTCTCTCTTCTTGAATATCAGTGGTCTGTTGTTTTGTTTACTCAGCTCTTCTTGTCATTGCTCCATTTTTAGCACACCTGCTGTCAAGAAGTTGTCTCTGTTTATTTCCCTTGAGTTTAGAAAAATAAAAGTTTTGCTACAGAATAAATTTACAGCATCCCTGGGATTGAAATTTTTCTCAGTGTTGGAGGCTTTCAGTTGAGATGGTACTGGTAGAAAGCCATCTGTTGCTTATTTCTCCCTGACTATGTAAAAGATGTAATCTAGATGGATTCTGGTCTACAAATGCGGCACTTCCACCACTACCAATTACCTATAGTTCAGCCCAATTTCAAGAAAAAATTTTAATAGTTCCTCACACCGTGACCATCATGAACCGTAACTACATTTTTTCATTATTTCCCCAGCTACCAACAATTTTGTGTTCTGAGGACTTTGATGAGCTAGGGTGTTCCCATTCTGTCTCTATGGCTCATTACTCTGTGAATGTGATTCTAATGTATCAGGCAATCCCTTAGGAGTACAGCTGCAATAGAGGTTATCTACCAATATTTCAAAATAATTCATAATGAATCCTTCAATGTTCAGGTAAGATCAGCTGTGTTCAAGGTGGTATGGCTGTACACAAATCCTTCAACTTTCAGCCTTGCTTGTGAGGATTTATTCACACTTTGCACACATTTACCACCTTATACAAGATACTATTAAACCAGGAAACCAACAAAATGGAAAGAAAATAGTTTTAATGAGAATACAAAATCTTGATTGCCCTTGGGTAGCTCAGCTGACAGTAGGAGTGTGAGTCCATGCCTCTCTCTTCCCATAGCATCCTGGGATGTCTCAGCTGACGAGAGAGAGAGAGAGAGAGAGAGAGAGAG
>NDGM011237404.1:778-11719 GCA_002564305.1 Octomys mimax | reverse complement strand
AGAGGAGAGGAGAGGAGAGGAGAGGAGAGAAGAGAAGAGAAGAGAAGAGAAGAGAAGAGAAAATTCCCTTTTGTCAACCACACTTGTCACCATGCAGTTCACTTTTATTTCACACTTCATATTGTAAATATTTAGTTTATTCCTTTGCTCCTTAAATACTCCACTAGCAGTTTAAAAAACAAATTTCATTACAAGAGAGCCCAAGCCTGTATAATTTAAAGTAATATTCCACTTAGGCTATGTCTATAGTAAGAATAAAATACTCATTGAAACACAGAAGTTTAAAAATGATTAGGTTTATTTATATCTTTAACTAATATGAAGTACTAGTTACATTATATTTTGTAATTTAAAGTAAATGTGACATAAAGAATATTTTATATGTTATTAATACTATATTCATTATATTTTGTAAGAAATATAGCCAGAAATTTAGCAGGCATAGATTAAATGTTCACATATTAAATAATATTGCAGTCATTAATATCTACAAAAATGTTCATATTTGCATGTCAGTCCTCAATAAAAGGCAATAATTAATAATAAATTGCATAGATTTGTCATTAAAATTGTGACTATAGAAAAAATTTTGCTTTGATGCATAAAAATTCAATTAAAATAAAGGTTTATTTTATTTCTAAATCCTTCCTTTATCCAAAACTGAGGAGGGCTGGGGAGATAGCTCAGTAGAGTAAGTGCTTGCCTGGTAAGCACAGGGTCCTGAGTTTAATCCCCGGTACCAGAAAAAAAAAGAGAAAGAAAGAAAGAAAGAAGGAAGGAAGGAAGGAAAGAAAGAAAGAAAAAGAAAGAGAAAGAGAAGAAAGAATAATTGATCTTGGGTCTCCATAGAGAAAGATGTTTATTTTATATATTTTGTCTAACTCAAGGTTTAAAATAATTGTTTTTTGCTAAGTAGGTAGCAAGCATCTTTTAAAAGCCTTTTAAAGATGTGTTTGACATGGTCCGTTTTTATTTGTCTCGCTCTATTTGAAAGATTAATGGAAAACTTAAAGAATCTAGTAGGTTGAATCTCATCTGCTTCTTATTTCAAGGGATGACAAATGTCTTCCTTGGGCTAATAAATGGTAGCTTTTAATGAATTAATAGCTTCAAAAATCTTAGCTAAATTATTTTCTAAGAAAATTCAGTTCTGTAAATAGCTATCTTTAATGTATCATGAACTCTGGTGTTTGTTTGTTAAGTTATGCTCCATCCAAAGTTAGTGTCAGTTGTTACTTATTGACCTGGTTACAAATTGGAACTTACACAACAGATTTAATTTTGATCAGAGAATTTTTCAATTTGTGCTTCCATATCTTTGACAAACTTGTTTTATTTTTTTAAAGAAGGGACACCCTATTAATCAGTTATACTCTCTGCACCTGAACCAAGCTAAGATCAACAAGTATTAAAAATATAAAAAGTAAACAGTAATTTAAGTCATTATATGTGAATTTTTAAGCATTCTCTTTAAAGTGGTGATGTATGAGTGTGTGTACACATCACACATACATTAACATGACAGTTTACCTATCCAGATTCATTGTTGTCAAGAAAACAAACCCATACTTCTTTTAAGAGAATAAGCTATTGACTTAAAAGCCAGCTAGGGGGCCTGCCCATTAGCTCAGCTGTTAAAGTGTCTGCTTAAGCGAAGCAGTCAGGCTCAGGTTTCTATCGTTTGATCCCCAGGTACTCAGGCCTTACCAGACCTACACATAAGGCATCCTGAACCAGTCAAAGAAAAAATACCCTTATAAAAGCCTGCTAAATTCTGGGTGTTTGAAAACCAATAAAATATTTAAATAAATTTCTGAGAATGTCAGGATGTATGTGACATGGTAATATATGCATAAAGTATAATATGCAAATATGCAGTTTTCTTGTATAATTGTGCTAACAATGTCCATTTTACAATTTTGTAATTGCATTAATAGTAGCCTGTTGATACATACTTTTAGTTCTTGAGATTAAGAATAAAAAGAAATAAGTATTGCAGAATTCAAGGTGAAAAGTAAAGTTTGCTTTAGAGAATAAGGCATTAAGGGAAAGACTCATAGTTCAGGATGTCAAGTAATTTGGATCAGAATCCTTGTTGTTTTCTGATAACCTTCAATTAGTTGCCTCACTTCAAAGAACCTCAGAGAATAATGTTTCACCTGTAGGATTTTTGGAAGCTTTAAATGATGTGGCAGAATGTAATCTCTGTGTGAAAGTCAGACCCTTTCCTTAGCAACACTTTTATCTTTTGCAAAATGAAATAAGACAACCAATGATCTCTGAATGATCAAAAACACTGGTATCTGTGACTAAAAGTAAGTGTTTTCTTTTGCTGCCAACTATTTTGGAAGAGCATTGTCATAAAATAGAATCTAGTTACAAATTACTTGGTTCAAAGTGCTGAACAAATGGTTTCCCATTCTGTGACACTTAAGGTAGTCAATCTCATTTAATCGATCTAAAGTTTTTCTTCATTGTATACTCAGGTAAAACATTTTAATTGCTAATATTATTATCAGTAAATCAGAAAATGTCCATTGGCATTTTATAAATCTTACAGCAACAATGAATATCATCACAATCTCTGTTATTATATCACTATTATAAGAACAAGAATTATTTCCAGATACCCTCAGGGATGATCTGACAGTTTAGTAATGACATAGAAGTTCAATACCTTTTGATATTAAACTTTGTTTCACAAATTTTGGAACAACTGATCAATAAGCAGACTATGGCTACTTGGAGGTGCTACTAGGAAAGCAACAATACCTATTTTTCCAAAATGGAGGAGGAAGTTTCTTTTTCCTACCCCTTTTCTCAGGATCTTGACCTTAAGTCCTATATATTGGACTGAAAAAATGTTTAAAAAGAGAAGAACAGCAGAGAAGGTATCCAAATTTTATCCCAAGATGAATAATTCAAGGCTGTAGATGGAATTAGGAATTGTATAATTAGGTAGCAAAGGAGCGATGAATTCTAGAAAAATGATTTTTAAAAGTTCTTGAGTGCTGGTGAGATAGCTCAACGGCCTAATGTGCCTACTTAGGCAAGCTTAGCTTAGGAGAGTGCACCAGGACCTCAGTTTGATCCCTGGCACCACATGTCCTGCCAGCTCCGCCCCCAGGGTGGGATGAGCCAGCACGCCCCCAACAAAGAAAAAGCACTTGAATTTCCTACCCATAGTAGATTGTGGAAAGGCAGGTTTGTAGACAAAGCAAGAGAAGCTCATGTGAGTTGCTTAGGTGGATTCTTCTGGTGCTATCTGTGTTGATTAAGGTTCTAGAGGTGTCTCTAGTGATTAGTATTTGTCCTCCCAGACAGAGAAGGGTGAGAGGATAAGTTTGTAAATTTGTATCTTTATTTTAGTGAAATAAGGGGAGCACAAAGAATTTTTTTCCTGTCATTTTCTTCCCAATTGTCATCAAGTCAAAAAGATTATGATACCAAAAGGCACATCTTGGCTATCCTCTGTGCCCAGATAGCACGAGTATCTTGTGTTTTTTTTTTTTCTTTCTTTACATCAAAGTATTGGAGAAATTCAAGGCAAAGAGACATAGAATTAAGGTAATTGTATCTAAAAGAATGAAATGGAAAGCATAGGTAACAGTATCCTGAACATTTCAGTAATAAAACCAAAAGATAGGAAGAGGCTTCTTGCTGTATATTTTGCATTACAGCCATGTAAAAAGATGTTTTACGAGAGAATGAGCAAAGATACGCTTAGAAGGTAGAACTGTATTCTAAATGGCTATGATGTAATATGAGTGTGTTAATTATATCACATGTGAGAAAATTTCTAAAATGTATTTAAATAAAAAGTT
This sequence comes from Octomys mimax, assembly GCA_002564305.1. Lineage (NCBI taxonomy): Eukaryota > Metazoa > Chordata > Mammalia > Rodentia > Octodontidae > Octomys > Octomys mimax. The sequence continues at coordinate 7,895 of NDGM011237404.1, read as the reverse complement.
AATTAATCACTACAGACTGAAGGTAGTTTTTTAGTTTTTTTTTAAATAGTTACAAAACATAATGCAAATATTTCAGCATCTGTTTACACAGTGAAAACTATAATTTTCTTGGGTATGATCACACCTTAAGCTAAGTCTTCAAAACTTTAATTGAATGCTTACTTAATTTACCACTTTTGGAGCTTTATTACTCTCAATTTAATACAAAATTAAAATTATAAGTACTTTTATGCACATTGTTTATAAGTAATTACCAACAAAATCACCGTGACTCTCTTCAGACTTACATACGAATTTGAGACACTAACAGGGAAGCTACAAAATCAGCTAAGGAGAACACAAAAGTATGAAATGCCAGCTTCTGCTATAAAATGAAACTAATTGAAAAGAACTACATTTTCCTTTTGCACAACTGCTATTTCTGTATGAGTTGTAGCACTTCTATTTCTTAACACATACTAGGAAAATGAGACTAAGCAAATGTGAATACTTTCCAATTTTATTGTAAGTTGCCCTATATTTTTAAATGATCTGTTTATTTTTAAAAACTTTTCTTGCTAAGTCGATTATTTCTGGTTTTTTAATTTATAGCTCATAAGCAAAACATATAAATTCCCTACTGATTTTAAGGGCAGCTGTTCATATTTGTTGACTTCAGAAATGCAAATATAAACACACAAACCAACATTTAGTTTAATAATATATATGTGTGTACATTTTGACAATATTTTGATATATAATTAGTTTTTATACTAAAAACTGTATAAAATTGTTTTAAAATTAAAGAAAAACAATAGAAAGAGACTAACTTTTAAAAATATTGTTTATATAATAAATAACACCTTTGTGGCACAGAACACTTACAAATTTCAATAATTATACTATTATCAAGTACATGTGTTTATTTTTTAAAAGTTAATTTATATACTATACAACACACATTCACCCATCAATCAAGATGATTAATTTTGTTCACTTAATACATGACTTTTCTTATATATCATTTGTGAGATTATACAAGGAAGTCTGTAGTAAGTGCTTTCCTAGTAGCTTTTGTTCATCTTATATAGACGATTAATTTTATGTGTTGCAAATTGTGTGAATATTCACAGAAAAAGTAGAAGAGACACATTCACCAGTATAAACAAGTTGATTTTGAAACTTATATTGTTATTTTTTTTAAATATTGATTTGAAAAATTTGCAATATGATCTAAATGCTTTCTAGTTGTCTAGTAACCTGTAATATTTTTCTTCCACTTAAATGTAGTGGTTTAAGTTTAATAACACAAAAGTGACTCCTTCATGATTGGGAATGTAATCCACCTGTATGGCACATGCCTAACATGTATGAAGTCCTGTGTTTGATCCCTAGTACAAAACCAAATTCAAAAGCATTCCAAGAAACCTTGCTTTCTTTTTCTAATATTTTGTGAATAATATTTTTTCCTTACCTGTATTCTATCTGCATATGTATGTGAACACAAGTGATAAAGTTAGTCTTTCTATTAATTGCTTTTTTAATTTTCATTCATTTAGGATTTCCCAGTGAGGAGAATACCGCTATTTAATTGCATTATTAATCTGAAATAATTTTTGTATTTACTTGTGTTAAATGTGTTTATTTGCTCTTCTATGTTGACAATTTAACAAATAAGATTTTTAAATTACTGTAAGGATACTGTAATGTGGAAAAAGACATTTGAATTCTAGATATCAATATTAGAAAATAAGTTTTCTCAAACTTAAATTCAGCCTGAATTTCTCACTTGAAAAACTTAAAAGTCTGTCAGGGCTGAGTTGAAACAGCCAGAAGAACAGGATATGAGGAGTGGTAATTATGCTTACTTTGATGTTGCAATTCTGTGGTATAAAAGAGATTGGTTTGTGTTTTGGTTTGTCTGGCAGCTTTTCCAGCCACTAAATTCACTTCAGTGGTTTGCTAAAGGACAACAGTGGCTTTTCAATATAGAAGTCTCAGTGAACTATGTTTAGAATTGAATTCTCTGCTATATTGCATCCTTGGCCTGCTTCCATTTGAGGTGAGTTTCAAATCAGCTACTTTGTAATATAAGAGAGCATGTTGAAAACCATATGCAGTGCAGACTATTATACAATGTTAGAAATATAGAACTCAAACTTTCTCCATAAATTAATTTTAGAATATAAAAACTCATCAAATGGCAGCATTAAATTATTTTGAATTATATGTTATGAAAGAAACTTTCTGCATCGATGTAAATGGTTTTTATTGAATTAAAAGTTTAAAAAGGTCTTTAAAAATTTTAGATAACAATTGTGAGCTGCATATGCACTACACATCTTTTCACGCTTTATCTATGCATACATATATATTTTAATATCAGATCTTTAGCAACAAAAAGAATATATACAGATGTATTAATATAACTACAATATCATGAGCTAATCTCAGTTTTATTAAGTTCTACTTGATGAAAATAATCTCCTTGACATTGTGAAATATGTTTTCTTAGGTAAAATATCCCTAATAATTTTTATGTAATATATTACATTAAGTACATTTTGCTTCCTTTGATTGCTATTTTAACTAATGTATTTTATCATTCATTTTTACAATAATTCAAAGCAATCTCCTGACTATTATGTATTATAATGGATTTCTATTTTGTCCTTAAACTTAATAATATGCAAGGTGTAAGCAACGGTGCCCGCCTTTGCTCTTCTCTATTCCACAGCTGAGATGCCCCTCGTTTCCTCGAACACAGGCACAGCTTCCACGTCTGCTGAATGCGCTCGGCAGCCGTCATTGTGTGTTAAATGACTGCACCTGTGAAATAAAGGTGAGTCGCTACCTTCGCATTGTATGGCAGAGAGGAGACAGGAAGCGTCATGCTAGTTTCGTGGGCTGAACACCAGCGATCTGCAATCGTGCCCGGAAAAGCGCAAGGGAAAATTGATGACTAGCTGCTCTTGACTTACATTTTAATTTCTAAATGATGCATGTTTTAATATGTATTCTTCAAAATCATTTATTTGAAGATCCTTTCCATACTTTGATAAATTTTTCACATTCCTCTGAGATGATTCTCTTCATTTTTCATCTTCCTGTTATTTGCTTTATAATACTAAGCCATGGATAGTTATTAATCCTAAAACATATACAAATTCTTTGAAATGCTCACCTGTAGATAGAGTCTCTTGGAATGGGAACTATTGGAAGGGTAACTATTCCTTTCTGCATAAAATCCACTGAAAGTTTTAAGTTGTATCATTTTTTCCTTAATTATTTTTTCCAGAAGATAAGAGTACATGGTCCTGCCAATTTATGTGGTCCTTTCCCAGTAAAATAAAAAGGCTTCTTATGGAAATTAATGGTTTTCTTTCTAATGTGTAAAATAAAAATGAGAAAAATGGAAATGAGTCATTGCAAAGTTTAATTGTATCTCACAATAAAATGGAGGGAAAATCTGGAAATAAGTGAAATGAAAAAAAGCAATAATAAGAAAAAACAGAAACGTGTAAGCACAAAAATCATCTACAAAGACAGAGTAAAAAATACAGCATCATGAATTATTCTGACACATTCTATAAAGATTCTTGCTGGGTAGATGGCTTTGTAGAATAAGCACTTGCCTGACAAACGCAAGGGTCTGAGTTCAATCTCCAGTTCCTCAAAAAAAAAAAAAAAAAAATTCTTAAATAACTGAGAATTAAGTTTTCCTCATCAGGAGATATATATTTAAATTTACTAATGTTTGAGATTAATAGTTTAGTTAGATAAACTAAGAGGCTTAGGAAATAGTAAGTTGGAACATCACAGAAAAGATAAAGTCATTTGAGACTTATCTTAAAGACACAACAAATATTTACAAACTCAAGTATTTCCAAAGAAAATTAACTGTAAAAACTGCTATTGTCCTTTAAACTAAGTGAAACATAGGTAAGAAGAACTAGCACACTGAGTATGTTTCAACCTTCTAAGTGAACAAATTTGAGTGTAAACCTTCATGGCAAAGTTGTGGTGCACTGCAACTGTTTTGGGACACTGCACATCTGCACTGGGGAGAAAACTACTTATACCCTTGGCTATGTGTTTAATTTTGGAGGTTAATGACATGAAACATATTAAACATTACATTTTCTTTCTGTCTCTCATCACCTTAGCTAGGCTTCTAAATTTTTGTAGCTTTTCTTCATTCAGAAAGGGAAGAGCTTATCCAAAAGGATGGTGGAACCTGCTTTTCTCTCGTTCTATAATGACAGTAATTAGACAAAACCTAACTGGAGAGAAGGACTGCACATGGCTTAATAGGGCAGATCATAAGGAGGAAGCTTGTCATTGTCTTATGTTCTTTTGGCTCCTCTGACTCTGGTGCTGCCTCCATTCTTCATGCAAAGATGTGTTCAGATGACAATGTGCTTGCCTACGCAACACACTTGATCTTGATGAGAATCGGAAATTTGCGGTGATGCTGCCTGAATGGGTGTTTTCACTCCTGACATCAAAGCTAGATGCAAGGCTTTTATCAAAGATAAATTCGTGCTTCTAGTACTCTACAATAGTCAAATAGCTAGGAAATGTATTTTTCCTTCTATTTTTTGAGTTGTCAAAGTTTATTCATGCTCAGGATTCACTCTTGTTCTATGCATGGTTAATAAAGTGACCAGAAAGACAACACTGAAAATTAAAACATTTACCATCCCACTGTATCCAAAGAAAAAAGAAATATACCCGAATTGCGGAACTCAGCACCTGTACAAAATGTTTTATGAAAACATATCTTTTTTTTTGTAATTTATTGTGTCCTGACATTACTTCTGTTGTGTTTTGGTACACTTAGACTACAGATTCAAAGTTCTCAAATCACAACAGAGGAAAAAGCAAAAGAATGGATTCTATGATGGTAAATTTTATGTGTTACCTATGCCCACTCATACACAGACATTAAGGAAATAATATTTTAGGTGTTGCTATGAAAGGCCATTGAATGAGATCAACACTTAAATCAATAGACATTGCACAAGACAGATTGTTCCTCAAAATGCTAGAGAACCTCATCCAATCATTAGAAGCGCACCAGGAAAAGTCTTTCTAAAAGGCGACAGATTTCACAGTTGTCTGTCTTCAGGTGTGAACTGTAGTACCTACTTCTTCTAGAGTCTCTAGCCTGTTCTCCTGCCCTGCTGATTTGGTACTTGCCAGACCCCTACTGCCATATGAACCCATTCCCTAAAATAAGAAGAACTAATACATAGAGAATGTTTCAACTTTCTTTTTTTATTTTTTTAGGGTTTTTGTTTTTGTTTTTGTTTTTGTTGTTTTTGCAGAACCGGGGATTGAACTTAAGCCCTTCAGCTTGCCAGGGAAGCGCTTATTCCACTGAGCCATCTCCCCAGCCCCATGTTTCAGCTTTCTATGTGAACAATTTGAGTGTAAACCTTCATGGCAAAGTTGTGGCCATGTAGTTTTGTCTCTGTCTGTCTGTATCTCTCTCTGTCTCTCTGATTCTCTCTCTCTCTCTCTGTCTCTGTCTCTCTGTCTCTCTCTCTCTGTCTCTCTGTCTCTGTCTTTGTCTCTCTCTCACACACACACACATACACACACAAATCAACACATATATACACATTCACATATATATCCAATTATTTTGGTTGCATTGGCGAACCATGAATAACAGAGAGCTTGGTGTTTACTAAAGGATTCATATTTCAACATAGAACAATTCTATATAAAAAGCAATAGCTTTAAAGCTTCAGGAGAAGTGTCATTAATCTCTAGACTGAGGTATAAAAGAAAGAAGAAATAATACAATCCACAGCAGTCAGTATTTTCTTATTAGTTCTGTGGTAAATTTTTAATCCAGGAACAATGGCTTACATGCTGACATTAAGATAATTCCCTGTAGGAATCCATTATGCTTCATACAAATAAACCATACAAATAGACACTTTGGCCAAATTCTTCAATGCAAATTGCCTTGCTTGTTCTCAAATTAAATATAACCCATGGTTGAATTAAGTGGAAGAAACAGTGAGAAGCAATTGAATACAAATACAAGTTTTTGTACAGTGGTATTTGATTATCAGCAATAGCAATTCTCAAATTCAATCACTTCCTAAATCAATGGAAAAGATAGGAACACCTGTTCATCAAGTTTGCAATTTAACAGTGATGAAATAGGTCCAAGATTTAGATGAAAGGTTGGTGATAGTTTGAAATTTTTATCTCTTTCTTAAGCAGAGAGCAAAATAATCTGCAGCACTCTACAGTAAATCTGCAGCATTCTAAACCAAAAAAAAAAAATGGTCTAGGTACAATTTCCTGTATGGTGAACAACTGTGGAGATGTAGATCAGCAGAAACTTTCCAAAAATATTGACAACAGAAGTCTCTCTCAGTTTCATATTGAAACTTCAAAATTTTCAAATTTCAGTTGAAATTCATAAAGAGTGAATAAAGACAAGTTTGTTAAATTTTTTCAACTATAGCTCATAAGTTATTTAAAGCACACTGTGAGGAGAGTAAAGTGTTTTGTGATATACTTTCTTGAGACATATTTAACAAATATCTCTTATTTTCTTTTTGTGAAAAGTGTTGAGCGTGGAAAAAAATATCTAAATGTTTCCTGTCTTTGACATATTAACTTAGATAAAATGACAGATATGTTTAACTTAAATTTGCATTCAACACTTGAAGATATTAATTATGCCTCTAATTTCTGTTGTAATCCAGCATCTAAACATGTTTTTTATACTGCTAACCAGATGCAGGAGCCATGGTGCAATCCCCCTTATGCTGTGCCAGCCCCACCCCCAGGGGACGCTAAGATGGGGATTGAGACTGGGCATGGTGGTGTGTGCCTGTAATCCTAGCTCTTGAGATCAGGAGGATCACTATGAGTCCAATCTATGTACTGAGACCCTATAGACCCTGTAGCCCTTGTACTAAAAAAAAAAGAAAAGAAAAATCTTTAAACTTTTTTAATATAAAAAGTATGTTTATCATATATATATAGATAGATATAGATATATTTTTTTTTGCCTTGGAAAACATCCACGGCAAAATTTATTGGGCAATGGTGTTTGTAAATAGAATATCACGTCTGCATCTTGTACAGCAATTAACCACTAGGAAAA
>NDGM011237400.1:1313-11386 GCA_002564305.1 Octomys mimax | reverse complement strand
TTTTATTATTTCAGTTGCTGCCATTACAGAAATTTAAGATGTATTACTTCTAATTTCTTCGATCTCAATGTCTTCTGGACTTGCGCTGTGTGGGCTAGATGTCTGAGAGTGGATTTTTATTCTGTGTCTTGACATTCTCCACTTCAAAAACATTTTTTTTTTTTGTTTCCTGTGATTAGCCTTTTGAGTTTTGTTATTAGGTAGCTCTACCACTAGTATCAAGTCCTCTTTAGGAAAAGTCTTTTCTTCAAGACTACCTTCTGTGTGTAGGAGATTCTTGGCTTGTTTCTGTACCCACATCCTACATTAATTGGGAATGGAGTGTTGGTTTCTGTTGGGCTGTGCCCCAGGTTTTTTTTTTTTTTTTTGGTGTATGGTATGGTAAAGTTATTACCCCAGAGCTTCTCAATATTCTTACACAAGTGAAAACAACTGATTACAGTGACATCCTAGCTACAACAGCACAAGTAACAATAATGGTAGCATCAAGCACAATTTAAGAATTAACAAAGTGTGATTATTCATTCTATATTTTAGACTATAGGATCAAAGTATACAGTCAGATAATAGCTCCAATTGTAAATTAGGAGTTTATATACAAAATGTTTCCTCTTGTTTGAGTGGATTGACCCTGTGTTTCTCCAGGCTAGGCAGCTGTCACATTCCAGGAACTTTCCATTCTGGTTGCTCATCCTGTGGTGTAGCAGGATGGGCCAGGCACCTGGGTTCCTCCAGATGGGGCTTCCACAGTTGTGGGTGGTTGGTGTACAGGGACTGTCTTCTCCCTCACAGCTCAGTGAGCCTCACCAAAGCTCCCTTGATGGAAGAGAGGTTGTGGGCTTTGTCTCTTCCCTCATATGCAACTTAGCAAAGCTCACCAAAGTCTCTTGATGGGGGAGCTGTGTCTCGCTCCTCTCATGTGGCTTGGTATGGCACATCAAGGCTTCCTCAGTCGCTTCTTTATGTGTGACATTTTCTCTCACTCAGGCCTTAGGAGGCCTTTCATTGAATTTGAGGTATTATATTGGCCTTTAATAGACTCTATATAGAATTATCTTCATATTTCTGCTCAAGCCCCTGAATGTACCTTCAGTATGGCCTGAGAGGCTGCAGTGTTAGACAATATAAAGGCATTTTGTTTTGAAATATTCTTTCCTCTCTTGCTATACTAGTTTGTCTTCTGGAAGTCCTTTATCTCACATGATAGACTTTTCATGTTTTTATCATGTTTTCACTCAGTATCTTAAAACTTCACCCACAATTATTATTTTTGCATATTTTTCTGGGTTGCTTCTCAGTAATAATCTTCAAACCCCTCTCCAATTTGACAGATTTTTCTCTTCATTATTTTATCCACCTGTACAGGGTTTTTTTTTTTAATTTGAATGAGTGAATTTTAACTTTAATAATTTCATTTGTATTTTTCTGGCTTATTTTTCTCCATTTTTCGTTCTTCCCTGGATATTTTGTTATTCTTCCACTGTATCATCAGTTTGCTATAAAAATGTCTGTTTCTAAATTGTTTCAAAATAGATGTAATATCTTCAGGTATACATTTTCTTAATATTTCATCTTTTGAAATACTCCTTATAGTGTAGATCTGTTTTCCTTCAATTGATAATTTTATTCCTAGGAATTTCTTGGCCAGCTTTTCCCATCTGCGTGATCTGTGGTGATTCCCCATGGAACATATTTGCATTTGTTTCCAAAATGTTTTGTTCATCTGGTTTCCTCTTAATTTGAAGAACACTATTGAGATAGCTGGAGACAAAATGGGTAAGATTTAGGATACAGTGATAAGTAGTTGAATGTAACAACGAGCTTTTACATACTTGCACCATGTTGATAATGCAAGTTTGAACTTTGCAATTGTTGGAAATGTAGGCCCAGATTTCTGGAATTTTCTGTGATCATTTTGTAGCCATATTTTAAAAACTGATAGATTCATGAGTTAGTAAATGATCACTGGTATTTCTGAAAATGTTATTAAGACTATTTTAGTCACATATAATGGTTATGATGTTGCCAGTTCATTGAGAGTTCTTTTCCTCCATAAAGATGAGACCAAGTGTGGACAACATGCAGCATTGCTGGCAATCATATCACCAGATGACAGGAGGTAATGCTGGGCGCTAACTGCTTGCACATTGCTGATCTCTTTTGCTGACCTTTTTTGGCTTCTGGTCTCTGAAGATCCTCAGGGCTCACATCCCCCTGCATTTATTTGTGTTCTCCTTTAAGACATATTATCTGTCTATGTTACTCAGTTGATTTCCAGGAACTTCATTAACTATACTAAAGGGAGAAATTACAAGCAGATTTATAGAACTACCAAAGTGAGTCTATTTTAATAGGATTTGTCATGCAGTACAAAGGAGTTAGTACAATGAAGAAAACCCTTCTAGACATGTTAAACTTGTACACTAAGACACAAAATATGCTAAATGAGATTATTTTTTGCTTTAATTATTGTCTTAGTGACTTTCTTCTTATGGAGACACCCAATCAAACACCAAATCTTAGAGGAGGAAAATTCTATTCCAGTTCTTGTCTTAACCTATAGCCATCTGTCTGCAGGGCAAGCTGACAGGGGAGAGGAATGTGGCAACGAACAATCTCCAAATTGGTATATAGGAAGCAGAGAGCAAATGGCAGGCCCTGGAAGGAAGATATTTCCATCTAGGCCATGTGTTTAGTGATCCATTTCTTCTAACTAGATCTCATCTAGATATAACCTCATCAGACTAGCCCACTGCTGATAATAGTGCACCTATGATTCAATTGAGTTTGTGTAGCCTGACCTATGAGTGCATGAGACTTTAGGAGAATATCTAGATATAAAACATAACATTCTGCTTCTTGTCCCCAAAAGACTCACATGCATCTCTTTGTGCAAACATCATTAATTCTTTCCTAAAAGACCTCAAAACCTTGCCAGTTTCATCATTACTGAAAAGACAAAATTCAAAAATTTTCCTGAGACATAGGGCAAACTCGTATTTTTGAGATCCTGTAAATGTTTAAAAAAAGGTTCAACAATGAGGGTATAAAATCACACAAGATGTTTATACACCCAAATGGAGGAACAGAAGGATAGTATCAATGAGACTAAAGAAAAACTGAAACCCAGCAGTGTATACATTAAATCTGGAAGCTGATTTTGCTCAAACCTTGTGGCTTTCTTCACATACTCCACACTCCTGGCATCTCCATCCTCCTTAGATCTTAACTATACTTTTGGCTTCACTCTCATCACTTCAGGCATTTCACACACAGAAGAACATGGCCTGCATTTTCAGCCCTTTGTCTGCAGTCTGTATCAAATCCTCTATGCATCTAAAACTGCTGCATTCAGTATCTCTATAAAATCAAAACCATGTGGATGATGCCATTGCACACTGCTACTTCAAACAGTAGTAAGGACCCACTGAATCATGAATAAAGAGACTTTGAGTGCCTAGATGGCTGGGAATCATGACTTAATTCCTGCGCAAAAATAAATCCCTAGGGAGCCATTATTGAGCATGCCATTTGGGAGCTTTCTTCTGAAAATTAACTTTCACAGCCTATGAATGGTGTAGCCTTGTTTCCTGATATGTCCTTAAGCCATTTTCCTATTGTCTTGACACAAAGTATTTGGCTTCTTTCAAATATTTTCAGGACCCAAGCTCTCATCTTCTCCAACTGGTAGGTCCCAACCTTCTGGTAGCTTTCTTTCTTGTGAAACTCAAAACTTAAATAACTCAGCTATGATTTTCTACTTGATTCACAATATAGAGCTGGCTAAAAGCCCCAGCACTTCTGATACTTTGTTTTGATTATTTGGATGCTGTAGGAGTCCCCACCCCATGTTCTCTTCTTGGTCCAAGAAGCCAATTTTTATTTATTTTTATTTTATTTTTTATTTTTTGCAGAACTAGGGATTGAACTCAGGCCCTTGTGCTTTCCTGGGAAGAATTTATCCACTGAGCCATCTCCCCAGCCCCTAGAAGCCAATGTTTGTAATCCCAAAGATACTTTATTGGAATCTCACCAACTTAATTCCAATCCACCACTTCCAGTGAAACTGATGGTGAAAGTGAAAACACTAAAGCATATCTGTAATTATTGGGAAACCAAGGGCCCTAAGTCCAGCCAAAAAGATGGCTTTCTGGAACAAAGAGGTTGGCCCAGGGAAGCATCTGAGTTTTATTCAGTGGCTTGAGGAAGAATGACTTGAGAATTGTAGCAAATACGTGAGTACTGTGAGATAAGGTAGGCAGGTGTCCTACATTTACCTCTGCCACATGCAGAGAGGATACGCACAGAAAGTAATTTACATTATGCTATTGAGGTAGGATCTAATTGTTTTGGGGGCCTTCTGCTTCAGCTCTGATGTGTAATCTTTTAAGCCTCAAGAAGTCATAGCCTCTACCTGGAGGCTCGATCCCAGCTGGCAGTGCAGAATACTGGCTCTTTGTCCTGTCTCCTCCCCCCCGCCCCCCGCCATGCACACATTAAAGAGCAGCAGGTGCAGGTTATCAGAAAAGCACACACGCCACTTTCAAAGACTGCCACCAGCACCCTGGCCAGGCCAGTATACACTGCCTAAGGACAATCAAAAGGATAAAGAGAAGTTCTAGCCGGCTCCGTGTGTGTCAACACAAGGAAGTAGGGTCAGGCTCAGCCAAATGCAGATAATCTCTCTTCTTTCAAAGCGAGCTGCTCAGGTGGTCCTCCCCAGGATGCTTTGAACTTTCCTCTCCCAGGTTAATCCACCACCTTTGATCTCAGAGTTTCAGGTCATACACAAAGTGCAGACAACTTTTCTTCCAGAGCATGGCATGGCCTCCAATCCAGTGTTAGTGATGATCTTGCACCCAAAGGAAACTCACTGAGCCTGGGTCTGCTGCGCCTGCTTTTTTCTGATTGCATTAGTGTCAGCACTCTTGTCCTAAAAACTCTCATCAGAACCTGCAGTCAGGTTCAGCTTATAGCATCCTAGCACTTCTCTAGATGGTGTCTCCAGTCTTTTTTTTTGTTTGTTTTGTTTTGTTTTGTTTTAGTTTTGTAAATAGAGTACACAATAGCATTAAAACAGAAAAATTACAAGTGATACATAATTTCATTTAATGAAGTAACATAAATTTCACAGTATTTGTTGTAATACATAGTGTTGTCTTCCAATCAGTCATTCATATTGCCAGATATATGCATGCAAAATTGGACGAAGAAACAAGAAAAGAAAGAGCCATATGAGAAATTAAGAGAGGAATGAGAAACAATTGAAAAAGGAGTCAAAACATATTAGGCATTATCTGCTCCTTTCCATAGACCAGCAGAAATCCATAGTACAGTTATTCAAACCATCCTGCCTACACACATAGATATACATATTTACCCCACGCACTCTCCTGTCCTCCTCAACTCAGTAGCTTTTCCTTCTGAATAAGTTCATTCCCTTTTCTCAGCATTGTATTATTCAGATTCTATTTTTTCTTTCAGGCTCTCACACTAAGGATACAATACAATATTTGCACATATGGGTTTAATTTATTTCACTGTCCTGATGTCTCAGCTACTTTTCTCTCATTGCTGGGACAAATACCCAACACTCAAAATGAAGGAAGAAAAGGTTTATTTAGCTCACAGTTACGGAGGTTTCAGTCCATACAAAGCTGGCTCCAAAACAGACTGACACATGACAGGGGGCAGCAGTTCATGGCAGCAGAATACAGCAAAAAAGCAAGAGCAAAAGGGACGAACAGCGGAAATAATGGTGACAGAGAGCAAGCCTCTGTTCTCCCTGTATTGCCTTCAGGCTATCTGTTCAGGCTAGGTGTAGCACTCACATCCAGAAATCCCAGCAGTACTCAGGCCCATAATCCCAGCCTGGGATCATGGATTAATCCCAAACTCTAAAGCCATGCCCATGAATATATGAGGCTTTGGGGAACAACTAGGCACAAACCATAACACCTGGAAACAACTCAGGTGCCAATGAACTGAGAAATGGACAAGGAATATGTGGTATTTTTATACAGAAGAGTATTATTCAGCTATGAAGCAGGATAAATATGAGACTTGTGTCAGTAAATGGATGCAACTAGAGACCATATCTACAGCCTTTTAGAAACTTCTCCCCAAACTAGTTCCAAAGGCCACAAAATAAGTGTCATAGAATGGTACTTACTTACCTGGTACTGAAGTCTGCCTTAATTATTTTCTAATTTCTGAGAAACAATTTTCAAAACCAAAATTTGAAAGTAAAGAGATTTATTTTGACTCATAATTCAGTCATTTGGCTGGCTCCAAGGAAGGAAGCATAGGAGGGCCTGAAAGAGAGAGAGAGAGAGAGAGAGAGAGAGAGAGAGAGAGAGAGAGAGCTGCCTCCTGCACTCACGGGCATCATAGAGCAAATGGAAAAGTCTCAAAGACAGATGTGTCCTTGTACACCATGTCCTTAGGGACCTGTGCATTCCAACCAGATCCTCCTTCTAAAATTGCAAATACCTATAAACTCATCTTAGACTAGTCTATTATTGAGGAAAGTACATCCATAATCCAATTATTTTCAAAAGCTCTGCCTATAAGCACATAAGTTTTTGGGTGACATATACATCAAATTATGACATAGTATTTCCTGTTATAAGAATTTATTTCTGTGCTCAAAGGATTTTTTTATCTATTTGTTTTTATGGCTTTAAAATTTTAATTTATTAGCAAACCTGTTCAGATTTTTGTTTTATTTTTTGATAAACATGTACTATTTAATTCTCTTGGTATCCTGGCCCTATTTTTAACAATTTTTAAAATAAGTATTTATCATTTTCCTGGAGACTAGTTGAGTTTATTTTGAAATGTGATAATTATTTTACATAATAGTCTATGGTTAATTTCTCTGTATTTAAATTTATATCCTAGGTTTTACAACTAGCGTCATTTATTTGTAACTTCAGTTTGTCCTATCAAACCGATTTAAACTTTGTGAATCTTTGATATTTTTTAATTTATCATTTTAAGTATGGTAAACTACTCATATAATATATTTGCATTTTAGCCAATTTTAAGCATGCTCTCTGTGGCATTAAGATCTGTCTTTTTGTGCAACCATTACGTATTTAACCTTGCAACACTGAAATTATGTGTCTAAAAAGCATTAATCCAACGTTACTCTCTGTTACCCAGCTTTGAATTACCTAGTACCATATATAAATGGGGTCAGAAATCATTTGTATTTTGTATTTAGGTTTTTGACTTACCATAATGTCTGGAAAGTTCATTCACATTGAGGCACACAAGGTCAGGCTGAAAACAGGATGAACGTTTAAAATGAAAAGATTTATTGTATAAAGATCTGTTGTCAATAATCCCCCTTACGAGACATTTCGTAGCTTATCCCATCTTTCCTGCCACATTCTGAAATAGATATGAGACTTCTTTTCATGACTCTCTTTACTACAAGGTGTAATAAAATAAAACCAGTGAATCCTGCTGCCAAGTACTATTCAACAGAATAGCAGGCTCATAAATATACCTAGGAGTATCTTGGTCCACCTTGTTTACTGTGTCTGACAAAATACCAAAATCAAAAGGACCATGAAGGACAAGGGCTCTGAATTTATTCAGTAGTTTGAGGATGCCATATCTAGGGATACAATAAAGACAGCATTTTCAGAACTACTTCAGAAAATAGCAGGGATGATGGGTAAGTATGTTTTGAGTTAAAGGGAATATTTTGAAGGGGAACTAATGGTGATGTGCCTTTTACCATAATGCTTTTTAAGAAAATTAATCACTTACCATATTTTTCACTTGTACATCGTATATAAGGATTTCTTTTCTTTTTATAAGGTTGTGTAATAGCCAACTTGCATTTATAAAAAACTGTGTTTACACAAAATGCTTATTTTCTATCCATTGATCTATCAATAAGCATTGATTTTATATTTTATAACAATGCTGTTATAAATATGATTGAACAAATATTCTTACATAGCATTTCTTTCCATTCTTTTGCATACACAACCAGAGATGGAATTACTGAATAACTATTTTTTAAATATTTTTAATGAATTTTATTTCTGCTTTCCACAGTGGATATCTCATTTTATGTTGCAGTACACTGTTCCATTTTGTCTATTTACATTTTTATTTTCTTGTTTGCTAATTGTAATCACTTTATGTATTTGATGCAATATATCATGGATTTCAATTGAATTTTTCCTAATGATTACTTATACTTTGCTACTATACTCGTTACGCCAAGTAAAATATTGAAGTGTCTCCTATTTAAGGAGAATTTCTATTTTCAATTCTACCAGTGATTCCTTTGTATATCATAAAAGCTTTGATGTTTGTTACACCTAAGTCTATAAATGCTAGACCACCTTCATGAATAGACTCTGATGTTTCATATAGTATCTTTCTTTGACTCTTCAAAAAATCTTTGACACAGTTTTTTGTGTTTGATATTTTATTGCTACTTCTGCTAACTTTTGGACACTGTTAACATAAAATATATTTTTATCCCTTCACTTGAAATTTTTGCTTGTACCAAAATCTAAGATTTCTGTCTTAGACAGTATATAGTAGGCTATTTTTTAAAAGTCCATTCTACAAGTCTAGCAATTTTGATTGGCAGTATAACTTATTATAGTTAAATTAGCATATAATTAAAATAAACTATTTCTGTTGTGCTGTTTGTATATTTTGTATGCAAACATCTTTCCTGTCTTCTTTGTATTTATTTGATTTTTAGTCACATGCATTGGTTATATTTCTTATTGATTTTGCATGTCAATATAGATATTTTTGTTATACTTACCAACAAAATGTATGTATCAGCTAAAAATTGTTAATATTTGTGTTAAGCAGATGTCCATCCCTATGACAAAATAGCTTAGTAAATCAAGCTAAAGCAGTAACAATTTGTTTTAGCAGAAGATTGCGTTCATGGTCTTTTTGCCACACTATTATTATTATTTTGGCAGAACTGGGGATTGAATTTAGGTCCTTGTGCTTGCCAGGCAAGTGCTTATTTTACTGAGCTATAGCCCCAGCCTCTTGGCCACATTATTTTGTGCCTAGGATTTGGGAGAAGATCAAAGTAGAAGAGTGCTTAGTGAAACAAAGCTGCTCACCTTGTGCCAGTCATGAGGTGGGGGAGAAAGTGAGACAAGGGAGGGAGAAGAAAGAAAAAGAGACAAAAGAAGAGGAGAGGAGGGGACAGAGGGGAGGGGAGGAGAGGGGAGGAGAAGAGAGGGGAGGGGAAGGGAGGAGAAGGGAGGCGAGGGGAGGGGAGAAGAGAAAAAAGAGAAGAGAAGGAAACAAGGATGGATGAAGGAGAGAGAGAGAAGGAGAAAGGAGAAAGAGAAGGTGAAGGTGAAGGACAAGGACAAGGACAAGGGGCTAGGAAGATGACACAATCTCTAGGAAATGTCCCCATTACCTCTCCTCAACCAGACCCACCACTTAAATTTCCATGAACTTCATTGCCGCCACCAAATTTTGGAAATACTTACCCATCTGTGGAGGAGTCCATCATGATGTCAGAGCTTTCATGATCCTAACACCTAAATGCCCACCTTGAACAATGCTACATGGACTACTAAATCAACACCTGAGCCTTTTCACTTAACATATGGAATATTCCAGATCCCAACCGCAGCATCATTTAATTTAAATTTTCAGCACTAGACTATCTTCAGTTGCACACAAAACACTACTTCTTTATTCCTTTTCCCTCAACTTACATTATTAAGTAGAACAAACATTATGTATTGTGAACACATTGACAAATTTTGTATTAATATTTTGCAGGAATCTTTCAAAGTACTAAAAAGAAAAATAAAAGTCATAAAAATATGATTTATTTGCTAATATAATTACTTTTCCATATTTTTACCTTTCCCAGAAATCTTTATATAGCTGTAAGCTATTTTCCAGTATCTGTCATTTGAATCTAAATGACACACTTTAGATTTTCATGCTGGTATATTTAATGGTAATAAATTTATTTTTCTTTCATAAAAAATATCAATCTCTCTGTCTCTGTCTCTGTCTCTCTCTCCTCTCTCTCTCTCTCTCTCTCT
>NDGM011237391.1:0-10878 GCA_002564305.1 Octomys mimax | reverse complement strand
TGTGGTACCAGGGATTGAACTCAGGACCTTGTGCTTGCCAGGCAAGTGCTTAGTCTACTAAGCTATCTCCCCAGCCTGAGGATATTTTTATGACTCAGAGAAATTTTCTCTACATTTAGTCTGTTTCTTTTCTTAAAAAATGGAATCAGGTTAAATCTATAGAGCCAATTCACGATCTCAGTATTCAATGCTTAGAGCCCCCTACACATGGCTCATGACATAAGAGAATGTAACATAAAGCTATAGAATGTGACCATGTAACGGTAGCAGCAATTATAGCTTCCTAAAATGCCAAGTGTCCGTGAGAGGGGGTAGGGATCATTTCTTGTCTTTGGAGTGAGGCTAGTACAGAAAGAAATCCCACATTGCCATTATCGAAAACACATTTTCTACCTTGTTGTTGAAAACAAAACAAAAAACAAAAAAAAAAAAAGCTCTAAAAAGCAAACAGCCCTCCCAAAAGAAAACCCTTCAGAAGAGATGTAATTCGTACATCATAAAACACTATCAAAGCATTTATGCAGTGGACTTTCATATGTACAGAATCTTGCACCTGTCAACACAGCCTTATTCTGGAACATTTCATGACCATTCAAAACCTCACAGCTTTCCCCAATGACCAATGATGTTGAATATTTTTCATATATTTGCCACTCGTATTTCTTCCTCTGAGAAGTGTATATTCATCTTCTTGGAAGACAACACTATGTATTACAAAAATACTGTGAAATTCACATTACTTTGTTAAGTGAAAATCTGTATCACTTGTGTTTTTTCTCTTTTAATTCTAATTTATACTCTTTAAAAAATATTTTGAAAACCTCAAAGCACTGATCAGCCGCACACTGCCGCTGCAGACCCTTCTTCCTAACAACCCCAGTCAACCTCCTGACTTAGCCTACTCAGGACTTGTAGAAAGCGTATAAATGCAATCTTCCAGCATGTGGCTGTTTGCAATTGGCTGCTTTCAGTTAGCTTAATGATTTCACAATTCACTTGTGTCGCAGCATGTCAGTACTCTATTTCTTTATACGACTGAATAATATTCCAGAATGTTCCATCGTATAGATAGATCAATTCATGAGCATTTGAGTCGTTTTTCATTTTTTGATTATTATGAGTAATGTTGCTTCAGATATTTATGCACAAATTTTTATATGAAAATGTTTCCTCTTGTTCTTGGTATATACCCAGAGGTGGAATTTGAAGGTCATTAGGATAGAAATATAGCTACTTTCTCTTAATTTGATAAGAAGAAAGATTTGTACTAATAGTGTTTGGATAGGATAGCACGTCTGCATCTTGTGCTAAGAATGACTACTACAAAGACAACAATATGCAATGTATTAATTTTTGTAACTCTCCTACCAACCTGTCTTGAAGCTGTCTCATTGCAATTTTTTTCTCAATAAAATTAATAAAAAAGGAATTTCAAGGTCATATTATAACTCTATTTCTCTATTTAAGAAACTGTGATAGTTGTCTGATTTGTTTTAGCCATCCTAGTAAGTGTGAAGTGCCACTCATTATGACTTTGATAGGAATTTTTTAATAACTAATGATGATATTATAGTACATTACTTTCACATGTGTACTGTCCAATTTTATTCTTTAGGGAAATATTCTCTATTAGGGGAAATGTTTATTCAGAGCTTTTTTCCATTTTTATTGGGTTATCTTTTGATTAATATGAGAAATTTTTTATATATCTAGATACACATTCTTTATCAGATTCAGGCTTTGCTGTCCAGGATATGCTCTCATTCTGTGGCTTATATCATCTCAGGTGTCTTTTGAAGAAATAACTTTGTAAGTTTTGACAGTGACTACAAGAGTCTACTTTTTATACTCTTGGTTCTAGGCCATTATTTTGTGTTTCTGTTTTCATCCGAGTGCCACACATTTTGGCCATTGTACTTTGTAGTAAGTTTTGACATGAAAACATGTGAAATCCCCATCTTTGTGGATTTTTCTCAGGATTGTCTTCCCTAATTGCTGATTTCATGATCACTTCATCAGCTTCATCAGAGGAGAGCTTCTGGGATGTCGGCCAGTGCAGCACTGAATCTGCTGATTGAGCCTAGGGACAGTGGTGCCCTCAGAGCACTACCCCGACCTCAGGTGTAAACACCCAGACCTGGTATCAGCACACCCAGACCTGCAGCAAGTACCAAGGGCAACGAGGTGCTTTGCTCCGAGGGGCCTCCCTGGAACCCAAGGGACCTGTCATCTGCACATCTTCAATAGGAGACCACCGAGAAGAAACACTTTGCTGGTTAACAACTTGATGGAACAATAAGGAAGTAAACAGTAAAAGTAAAAACAGTAACAGTAAAAGCCTGCTCTCCTTTTATGTAGGTTCTCCTTTAATTTCATGTAATTTTGTCCTAGTTTCAGCAGACAAGTGTTGCAGCATTATAAAATTTATTCCTAAGTGTATTATTATATTTAATTATTTGATAAAGAGAATTGTTTCCTCAGTTTCTTGTTCTGACTGTTAGTTGCGCTTCTACATGTCTCTGTGCACCTTGGTCTGATACCAGTCTAAGCCTCCAGTGGACACAGCGTCCACACATATACAAACATAAGCCAGAAACTACACTGGCATTGGATAACAGGCAAATTCAGAAGTGAAGAAGCCTACTTTATCTTCTAGGAATTTTGGGGAGAATAAGATTTGGATCTTGTACTCATCAGAAATTTGTCTTAATTTTTCTTTCCTCTTTGAAAATGTTGTCAAAGGAAACAGGATCCTGCATGGCAGGCAAGAGCTCCAGGGAAGCACACCCAGACCTGCAGCAAGTACCAAGGGCAACGAGGTGCTTTGCTCCGAGGGGCCTCCCTGGAACCCAAGGGACCTGTCATCTGCACGTCTTCAATAGGAGACCACCGAGAAGAAACACTTTGCTGGTTAACAACTTGATGGAACAACAAGGAAATAAACAGTAAGTCATATCCAAGTCTAAAGTTCTGTTCTTAGAGATTTTTTTCTAATTACCATGAAGCATGAAGAGATCTTCAACTTTTGTTCAATCTGTGCTTCTTGTTTTACAGTTTTAGTACAGTGTCCCTAAGCCACTTCTGCTCTTGTTCCTCAGGGACCTGATTGCATTTTCAATTTCAACACCATTCTCCTTTCAGAATCACTGGGGCAGCACAGAAGTACAAATGCAGGCACTCTGCGCCATGCTGCAAAGTAAGTGTGTGGTACATTTTCATCCTTAAGTGATGGCTGTGACCCAGCCAGCCCAGTGCACACCCGCCTGTCGGGCTTCTCACACTGTGCCACAGCCCTCAATCCTCATGTCCACCCCCAAAAGCTGTTATGAAAAAGAGCCCTGTGCATCCCGTGCATCCCAGTGACGCTGACTGCAGTGGCTGGCCCATGCCATGCTTAGAAAATGTTTTCAAATGAGTGTACAGGGAGCTTCCTTTTGAGATGCTCCTTTATCTTTCCTTAGTCCCCAAACAGCTTTATAAACATAAGTGCTTTGGCATAATTTTTCTGAGCATTTCTACTGACGTTTCTTTTGGGAAATAATTTTACCAAAAGTCAACAGAGTTACTGAGCACCTGCTGTGTGGGAGACCCTGCCAGATGTCGCAGGGCATGCAAAGAACAAAGCTGTGGGTCTATCCGGGGACACAGTTTATTTAGGCGATAAAAATAATTGAAAAAAGTCACCCCAGCACTTACCTGTGCCAGGCATTATACTTTGATGAATGTAACTCATTCAATCTGTGGAGCAAACTCACATGGCAGTGCTGGTGTTGCCTTCTTGGACAGGCAAGGAAAGGACATCAGTAGGCAAAGCAACTTACAAAAATCCATCCACCCATGAATGGTTGAGCCAGGAGTTGAACAATTCTGTCCCATTTCAGAGTATGGTGTGCCCATAAAACTCAGTACAGCAATTCTCAGTACCCAAGAACACACTGGTGAATTCAGCCAATCATCGGTCGAAAGCATCCGGGAAAAATTGCCTCTGTACCGAATATGTACAGACTTGAATGTGTACCAATTTTTTTTCTTGTCATTACTCCCTAAACCATATAGTGTAATTTTTTACATAGCATTTACATTGGATTAGCATATAACACAGATTTTGGTATCCACTGGACATCTGGGAGCCAGTATTGGATACTGAGGAACCATTGTACACACCTCCACGTGTCACAGTTGATGTGCAAATCATGTTACTCATCCAACAATATGGAGCAGCAGGTGACCACTGGAGGCTGAGATGTACACCGATGGGCTCAAACCTAAGGTGGGCTTCACTCACCTGGCAAGCTGAGCAAAGAATAACTCTGGGCAAAGGGAAGAGTGGCAATGTCTCAGGATGGTTGCAGCACCAGCCATCCTCAGCAAGGCAGTAGCTCAGTACACAGTGTACCCTTCTGAGCAACAAAGAAAAAAGGAGAGAAACTGCCTGCTCTCATTTGTTCATTATACAATGAACAAAATTCAAAAATATGCATAAATGTGTCAAGTAGAAATAACAACAAAGCTGTATAAAGGAATAAAGAAGCACAAAGGGAGTGTAGCTATTTAATGTAGGGCCTCCCAGACATAACTTGAGAGGCTCGCATTTCAATAGATACGTGAAGGTAGAAGAGTCAGGAGCCAAATAGAAATCTGGGGATGAGGCATTTCCAGCAAATGTAATCAGAAAACCCCAAATGCTCCAGATAATCATCTTTTCCAAGCAGAAGGCCAGGATGGCTGTGGTGAAACAAGGGGAGAAAGTGGGTGGTGGGGAGATCCTCCTGCTCGCAGAGGCAGGCTCCACAGGCTCACATGGGCAGATGTATTGACTTCCTGGCAACTTCCCGTCTAATGTACAATGAAGGTCAGCCTGGCCAAATGCCCCAGAAACTGAGGTGGGCATGCACAGGCCAGCTGCAGTGTGGAGGAGCGGTCTTCCTCATACAAATGCCTGAGTAAAGCAACAATGGGAACTGAAGCTGGAGAAAATCAATCTGGAGAGGTCTCGAGTGCCGTACTGATGCGGGCAGACTGTGACCCCGTGAGAGCCAAAAGGTTGGAGAACACAGCATCAAATGCACCATGCGGTGTTCGTATTTCCTGTGTCTGATGTCTTTTTAAATACACACAAATCACACAGTACTTGTGAGTTAGCTGAAATCCATGAAACAAAGAAACAAATTCTGAACACCCTGACTTTGCCACCCTGGACAAATAAAATACACTCCAGGTAATTTTTTAAATGGAATCTGACATCTTCTGAGCATTCCCTATGTAGTGGGGACTCCTGACACATGTTTTCTTTGGATTAGCATATTGAATCTGTAAAAGAACTTGAGCAATCAGATAGAACTTGAATCCAAAAATATGGAACCTGACGGGCCTGAGGTGGCTGGATAGCTTTTAGGCATGGTTATGGTTAAGAAGGGGATTGAGGGTGCATGTCTGTAATCCTAGAACTCTGGAAGACTGGGGCAGGATGGTTGGAAATTTGAGCCAAGGATGGACAATTTCATAAGCAAGCAATATCCTGTCTCAAAATAAAAGTGCTCACAATGCAATTCCATGCAAAGGCCCTGGTTTCCATCTCAATTGCTGGGAAAAAGAAGAAAGAAAAAGGAAGGAAGGCAAGAAGGATTAGTGAAGCCTGTGAGTGTTTTCATTAATATGAAAATTGAGTAATGTGTGAAGAATGGTGGCACACTCCTCTACCCCAGCACTCAGGAGAGTTGCTTTGAGTTTGAGGCCAACCTGGGCAGTGTAAAGCCAGCTTGAACTATGTAGTGAGACCCTGTCTCAAAATACCAAAATAAAAGAAACCTGGTAATATACTTCTTTGATTATGAATACCCTAATAATTTACTGGTTTATGAACAATTCCTAAGAAATTATGTGTACTACATGCATTAAACTCTCCTTGGTGCCTAAACCATGGGTGACTCTATTTAGAGTTAGGAGAGAAAAAAAGAAGCAACAGGTCAGTCAGGAGACAGGAGAAGACCTGGCAGAACACGGGGCATGCATTCATCAGTCCAGTCTCAGAGTTAGTGAACCAAGAATCAGGATCATGAATCATAGAGTCACATTCAGAGTTTGTAAGATAACACTTTAAAATCTGTAGTTTCCTTTCTGGGTTCCTTAAAAACACCCAAATAACTACCAAAAGGAAATTTGGTGTAGATTTTGTCTTCATTCTTCACTTCAGAGCAGCTGAGAATAACCTGTATAGATCGCATACATGCTGTATCTCAAGCCATGTGACCTTCAGTTCCTCCCCTGATGTTCTGCCAGTATCAGTGAGGAAGACACTGAGAGAGAGAGAGAGAGAGAGAGAGAGAGAGAGAGAGAGAGAGAGAGAGAGAAGCTTTCCATTCTGGGTTTGAGACCGACATGCTGACTTTGGTTCAGGACTCCCAAATTCTCAGCCCCCACTTAGACTTTACCTCTTGTTTATATACTTATCAAGTTTCTATTACTGAATTACCTCAATATTTCGTTACATCATTTTTGGGAATTTTACATGAGTGCCACACAATTCCCACAGGGTTTACATTTCCCAGACACTGTGCACCATCTGGCTGCCACGGGGCCTTGTGCTTCAACATTTATCCTATTCCCTAAGTTGTTCTATTTGTTCCTATTTTATGACTGTTTTTGTTTAAGTGAGTTTATGGTTAGTTACATGGGAGAGGGTGAGGGAGTGAATTTATTTATAGTTTAAGTCAACTTAAGAAGACCCCTCTTCCATTTTATCCCTCTATCAAAAATTGGCATTTCATTCCTAAAAAAATATGACATCTTTCTGCTTTGTGCGGATGAAGTTCGTAGCTTAGAGATGCTACGAATATGAGTGAAGCTCGTATTTCTCCACAGAATTTAGGCCAAACAGCAATCTATCATTCATTTTAATCATGAACCGTGTAAGCCATGAAGAGAGAGAACCTTCTCTTGGCAGCTAAAGGCTCATCAGTCTTCAATTGTTCATCAGTGTGATGTTACTTAGCAGGAGGGACATCAGGAGCAGAAGCCTCCTGGCCCCGTAATAATGAACAGCGGTGCCCATCGCGGCAGCTCAGCCAGTCTCCTTGTTCACGGGGCAGGCGGACTCCTCCTACCTACACACTTAAGAGAGGTCCTATCAAAGATCATTTTCTTATGCTAGTTCAAAATGAAGCTAAATCAGGTGCAGCTCACTTTGCAAAATTGAGTGCTTATTAAATTCAACCATAGCAAAAGTTGGTTTCCCATTTTTCCAGGCAGAGAGAGGAAGCCAACTGATTTGAACACTCCTAAACCCTTCTAAAGAACAGAATGGTTAGGTCATAAAGAACGAAAGCCCATCAAGACAAGAAGATAACGCTGGCCTTGTGTGGTTCTTCCTGTTGCTCCATCTTTAGTATCCACTTCTGTATCCATGGACTTGTTTATCCCTTGATCCGTCTTCCCATCCATAGCTTCTCTTCGTTTATAATCTCTATTTTTCGATAAACTGTGCTTCTATATGCATCTACTTATCTCGGTCTCTATTCCTACTTTATATTTTCTTTATAAGTACACTTGGCAATCTATCACATGGGGCTGTTCCTGGGTCAGTAGGGGCATTGTGGTCCATAACATCATGGCCTCACAGGATACATGGGGAGACACTGATGACAGACTGTGATGGGAACTCAAGGGAGAAACTGTGCATGAGATCAGAGCAATGAACTAGGCAATTGATGTCCTAATGGTAGGTTGGACAGGTACCCAGTCAGAAGAGGGATGAAGGAAAAGAAAGCAGAGAGAATAGAGCACCCAGAGGCATGGCAGTGGGAAGGAGGTTAGAATCTGCTTGGTCTGCGTGAGTGTGGGCAGGACAAACCGAGCCATTGTTTAATCTCCCTGGCTGGTTGTTTGGCAACAAGTCATGAATGCCAGCTGGAACTCCCCCAGTGGACCTGCAGCTCAGCCCTAAACACTGCAGTGTGGCTGACTCCTGTTCTCAGAAAGAGGTGACGCTAATATTGTGTGTGAGCTCTGCACACAAGCACAGATGGACATGTCCATGTTGCTGCTTTATGTTAGAAACAGGAGTGCTGGGGTGTTGACAATAGCACTTGACAACAAAGTATTGAGAAAAATGGTGATAAGAAGAATGGAAAAAAGGGGAGGGGGAGGAGCACACACAGAGCCCAAAGCAGGCAGCTCAGCCTAACATGCCTGCACGGTGCTCCGTCCCCTCTTGCAGAGTTTGCTTTTCATTTATCCATCGCCATCCCAGGCGGAAGCAACTGAGCACTTCAGCTATCATCTGACTAGGCTTAAGAATCCAGCCTCTACAGTGAAGCCCAATCTAGCACTGTTTTCTCTTTCGCTTCAGTTTTCTAAACACAGCCCATTATAAGTTGCTTTAATTGGCATTTTGTTAGAAGGCTAATGCAGGCTTACCAAAAATAACTGTGAGAGAAGCAGATAAGAACATGAAAGGAAAATACATTCTAATTGCTTAAATTTTTTCCTTTCACTCAAGCCTCTTTGGAAAAGCAGTCTTAAAAATAGTGGCTCAATAACTTAGCCTTCGGCAGGCTTTGTCTCTCCCGTAGTCTCTGTATTCCTTGAGGGATCGCTTCCACTCCTGCCTCCATTCTTCTGCTTGTGTCTTGGGCCTGAGCTTTCTTGTTTACCCAGCCAATATTATTGATAATGCATCACACACTTCTCCTTGTTATGCACCATCTCGCATTGTTTGATTCTTTTCTCTTTATCCTTTTCTAAGAATCTACATTTTCATGTTCATCCTTTGAGAACTGTTTATAAATTTTATGTCTGCAAGGTTTCACTACAGTCAACTTTTATTCTTTTCACAAACAGAAAGATCCTCATGGCCTATCTAGGGCAGGAAACAAAGGAAAAACATAAATATAACCCTCATCCCCAAAGAGTTTACTGTCTGGTGGGCAAGACAGATAAACAGAAAATCACAATAAAACTTGCTTTATGAAATGTTAAGGGCCTATAAGGAGACAAAGCGGAAAACAAAGAAACACAACCCAGGAGAAGAGAAGTTCTTATAACTAGACAAAAGTTAATCCTGTTGAGTAGCTCAACTTGACCAAAGTTCCTGTCAGATTTTGTAGAGCTGCTCTTTTGCATAAGCTTGGCATTATAATCACACCTTCTCCAGAAGCTGTAAGGAAGTGATTGAAACTTGCAAACTGCAATCCACAGAGTTTGGGTCCCGTCCTTTTCTCCAGCTTGATTCTTGACCTGCTCACCTTGAGCTCTTCCAGTGCGGTGTTCTGGCTCCTTGATGAGCAGCACACCTGCTCCTGTGTGTCCTAACCAAAGGGCACTGCTCAGCAGGCTTCCAGGGTATGACTTGTGGGGAGCAAGGGGGCAGCATATATCACAATCGCCACCACTGGCACCCTGGCAGCCATCCCACTTCTTGAACACTTAGCAAAGATGGACAGTGCACAACAATGTGTATCTCACCAATACTCTTAGGAAAAGCTGTGAAGTTGGGGGTGTTCTCTTTGTTTCACAGATGAAAAGTTGGGTCTTTGGAGAGGCCCAGGTGTTAACCAGGGCTGCTCAGCTAAGAAGTGACTGAACTGTTTCCAGTGAGAAATGAAGCACTGGCTCAGGACTTGAAGTGGATGCTGGGTTAGCTGAACCTGGAGCCCCAGAGTCTCACTCAGACAGGGGCTCCATTGTGAGTCTTGGGGTCTAGCCCAGAACTGCTCCTTCCTGGTTCAATTCCAAGCCTGCCTGAGAGGAAGATGGGAGAGAGTAGCAAAGTTGGCACATCACCCCCATTCCTGTCCTGCAGCCAGGATGGCTCAGTCCTCTCCCCTCGCTATCTACACTAATCATGTCGGCATGTTGGAGCCACTTAACCTCTCATGGAGCTTTGCTTGGGATCTCCTGCACACAGAGCACCTGGCAGTCATATCCACTCAGGCCTGTGAAGTGGTCCAGGTCATGCCTTTCCCCCTGTTAAGTGTGTAGACAGTGCACTGACTGAAAGTCTGGGTGTGTAAGTCCACCTTGTTCCAGTCACACAGGGCCCTCTGCCCCGGTTCTCAAAGCAGGCTCCTCCCAGTGCACCAGCAGCTCCACGGCCTATGCTGGACCCAAGCCCCACATGCTTTCCCATTCTGTGTACTGGCAGACTGACAAGGACACTGCTGCCCTGGGCTTTTTTCAGTATTGGTGATACATTTTGGTTCTTATTTATACTTTCAGTAAGGAATATTATGAAGTAGAAAGAAATCGTTCAAAAGGAAAGGGGAAATAGGGAAGGGAAAAGAAAAAGAAAAAACGAGAAAAAGAAGAATACAGTGGAAACAAATGAGGGGTAAATGAGGGGAAGAGGGGTTGCAGGAAGGGGAGTAAA
The DNA here is from genome assembly GCA_002564305.1 of Octomys mimax. NCBI lineage: Eukaryota > Metazoa > Chordata > Mammalia > Rodentia > Octodontidae > Octomys > Octomys mimax. Next base: position 512 of record NDGM011237391.1, on the reverse strand, counting down.
ATGGAAATAAAGAGGAATCAAGATACATCATGTACAGATACAGATTTCTTATGATGAATGTGATCATTATGTATAACTAAAATGTACCAATAAATTTAATAATAAAAAAGAGGCAATAAAATCCAAAAGTACAATAAACACTGGGAAAGGAAAAGACACTGTCCACAGGGAAGGAATGACTAGGAGGAGAAAAAGGAGAAAGGAAAGAAGGAAGGGAAAAAAATACATATGTGTATACACCAGATAGCCTGGTGACGTGTGTGACTGATTTCTACTGGTCTATCAAAAGGAATAGTTGATACTTAATTTTTTTTTCTTTTTAATTGTTCTTTTTTTGACCAATTTTGCGTGCTTGTGTCTGGTAATGTGAACAACTAATAAGACAATATGCAGGGCTGGCCAAATAGCTCAGGAGATTAAAGCACCTATAAGCAGGCACGGGGGTTCAATTCCTGGGCCTGCTGTGCCCGCCCCACCTCCGGGGCACTCTGAGATGGCAACTGAGACTGGGC
>NDGM011237381.1:1058-14074 GCA_002564305.1 Octomys mimax | reverse complement strand
GGTTTTAGAGAACACGAACTCGCACAGGTCAGGTCGGGAGATCATTTTTCCCTATGTTGTTTGGAGGTTTAGAGGTCATCCACCCAAGATCAGTTTTTCTCCCTGTATCAATCTCATGCTGATCTTCACCTTACAGGTGAGAAGGGGATGTAACTAACTCGCATAGGCAGTAGAGTGGACAGGTAGCAATTCCATCACAGCTCACGCCAAAAGAAGATAGTAGCATTAGTTAGCACTGGAGTCAGATAACTTGGTTTCAAACCCTAATTTGCCCCTTTCTGACTTGCGTGGCCTTTGCCACGCCATGGACCCACTTGCTCAGCTTCCTTTTCTGTCAAATGGGCTGATAACAGCACTTCCTATGCTAGAACTGCTGAGAAGGTTCCATGAACTGCAGCGTGTGAGGTCATTTGATTGTGATGCTGCATGCCAGATCCTGGGCTAGACCTGGGGGCATGATGGTAAGTGGGAGAGACACCTTTCTGGGCTTACGGGCAAGCATAGCACAGTGCCTGGCACACGGGACACCCTCCACCCACCCCCACCCCCAGATTGGTAGCTATTGGTTCGGCTATTACCAAATAGGGATGAGGGAGTGGTTTTCTCCCCCCAGGCTGGACTTAACACCCTAGAGCTCAGGCCTGGGTGAGGCTGCTGACTTAGCTCTGCAGGATTCTGCCTGATCGCCCCGCCTGTCAGAGGGCCTGCAGTGGCATCACACTGGCCCAGGGCAGCAGACGTCTCCTGCCTAAATAAGGACAAGGCGCCCAGGGGAGCTTTCTGTGAGCCTGAGGAATGCGACAGCTGAGCCGGCAGCCTAGTGCCGCCCATGCTTCTGCCCCTCTCCAGGTGGGGCTGGGTTGTGGCATGCCAGCTTTCCCCAGGGCAGATCCCAGTGGCCTCAACACCCCCATGGGCCCCATTTGGGATTACTAGAAACTGATAAGGCTGGCTGGGAAGGAATTCCAGGCAGCTGCAGTTGCTCCACGGCCCACAGGAAGAAGGCCCAGGAGGGACCACGCCCAGGCCCTCCCCCCATGGACAGCACATCATTGGGTTCAAAGGCATCTCCAGAGATCCTAAGTGGACCCAGGCTGTGCCAGGTCCCAGAGTTCCAGAGGAGAGTCCAGCCACTAGCTTCTTCCTGTCAGAGAAGCACCTCTTGGCAGTCCTAGCTGGAGAGAGTCCATGCCTCCTGACGGAGTGCAGGAGGGCACAGTGACTCCAAGCACTGGACAGGAAAGACCTGTAGCTCGGCAGGAGAACTCTGGCCCCAAATGACCTGGATTCCAGCCCTGTTCTTAGCTAAATGACCTTGAGCAGGCTGCTTTATTGTTCTGTGCCTCTGTTTCCCCTCTGTGAAGTGGGGGTCATTACACCAAACCCAGAGGGTTGAGAGGATTAAATGACTTGGTATTTGCCAAGTACCTACAGCAGTAAAAAGCCATCTTCTTATACTATGGTTAGGGTGATAAGCAAGTTTATCCTTCTAACTAAGGCATTTAAGAGTGAAAGTCTTGCCTAGCACAAGTCAGGACTATCCCACACACTCAATACACAGCAGGTACACTCATGGGTGTCACTTTTGCTTGGCTTAACATATATGACTTTCAGATCTCAGAGGAAGAATAAGTCACATCATGAAAAACCAGACACTTGGCACCTCTTAGGGCTCTACTTCCCCAGGCTGCCCAGAGAGCCAACCAACCAGCAGCTTTGAAATTCCACTCAACTTGAGGCATAGGGCAAAGGCAGTCCGCCAGTAAATGCCACAAGGAAGGGATTTTTGATATTTTATTCACTAATGAGTCCTCATCTAGATCAAAGCCTGCCCCAGAGAAGGTGTTTAATAAAATATGCTGAGTGATTGAACAATAGCTATTGCCATTTTATATCATCAACATCGTTACTACACCATGATAAGCTGGATCAGAGAAAAATAACAAAGGAATGTATTAGAGATGAGAAAACAGGCCTAGAAAGGTGAAGAGATTTGCCCAGGGTCCCACTGCCAAAAAGCCAGGTTCTGCCTCTTCCTTGTCACCCTCTCTGGCCATCACACCTGCCAATGGGAAAGCATAACTCTTGGGCCCACTAAATTCAGGCGTTAGACAATGTAGTGAGGATTGCAGCATTTTAAACCCAAAGTTCTATCTGTAAGGAGCTTAGACTGATAGGGAAGATCTAGAGAAGCAAAATCCATTCTGAATATTTAGGCTTCTAAAATGGCTCAGAAGGAGGAGCCAGGAAAGTTTCCCTGAGGATGAACCTTGGAGCCAAGTTTGCGAAAGATTAGGAATGAAGAGACCAGCCCCGGGCTGGCGTAGGCTCTTGTCTTGCTCCAACTACCGGGCTACTCCATTTATTCCCAGCTCCACATTCAGTGACAGCACACTATGTAGCTTGCAGTTGGTCAGCATGGCAGTATTTACACCACAGAAAATGGCAATATACAGGAAGCTGGATTTTCCTGCCCTGGGCAGCTATTTAATCAGCAGGCTACTGCGCAGAGCAGACATTAACTAGGAAATAGGGCGGTCTCAGCAAATTCAGACCCGTGTACAGTATTGTTGGAGGCAGCTAAATTAGATAGAAATATTATAGGCAGTCAGATAGGGCTAGGCCCTCAAGGAAACAGCACGGAAGACGAGATATGTTCCAACTCTGAGAGAGACAGATGCTTCTGCTATGGGCCAGACCTAAAGACTAAAGATCGAACAAATGCCTACCTCCCTAAAGATAAGCATCTGGGATTGATCATCACCTTGAGGAAGCCAGGAAGAGCCACTAATCTAACTGTTACTGGCTGGCTACTGGATAAACTCCTGTTCTGTATTCATGCCTGCTTGCTATGTAACTCACTTCCCCATTCGGTCCTGGATTTAATCAATTTTACCTGAGCAATGGTGCTTGTAACCTTATTGGTTGACTATAGCTTTTGATAGGTCAAAACTCAAAGTTTCTCAGGCACCCTGCCCCAAACACTCTCCTTCTTGGCTTCCCAGGAACCCGTCCTCCAAACTCCCCCTTGGGCCCACGCAGAGCCAAACCCAAAACTGAAGAACAGGTCCACTTGACTTTGACCTGGGCAAGCAACCACAGAAACTCTCCTTTGTTAACACTGAAAGTCCCCCACAGGCCAGGTAGCCTGCCAAGAGTAGCTCTCCTTCAGCTGTTCCAGCTCACAAGCACCCTCCCCACTCCTTAAAAACCCCGAGCCTTGTCTTGTTTGCTGCTGTCTTGATCCACTAGACAGCCAGCCTGCTTGTTGTCCCCAATAAATCTTCTCACATCAGAATGCCTGGTCTGGTCCATTCTGTGGGTTTGTACCTAACAGTTTTGTCCCACCTCATGCCCACCTAAGTGAGTTCCCATGCTCTTCACCTTAGTCCTGCCTCACCACCTGGTTTTACTCTATAAAAGTTCCTGGACAGGACAGCTTTCTAGAGACAACCCGCTTAAACCTCCGCTTCTGTCCCTCTCTCAGACAGAAACTTTCTTTCCCCAATAAATATATTCTGCGCTTAGCCTCTGACTGTTCCTAAAATTCATTCTTCGCTTTTAGAAAATACAAACTCATCCCAGGTACCTTCCAGGTTGGGAGTTTCATTTCCCCTGTATCAGTATTTCATCTCTACCCTAGTTTCTGTGACCTTTGTCTACCTTGAAAAACAGGTTACTAGCTCTGTTAATAAAAGACTTAAGGGGCTGGGGAGATGGCTCAGTGGAATAAGCACTTCCCTGGCAAGCACAAGGGCCCAAGTTCAATCCTCGGTTCTGCCAAAAAATAAATAAATAAGTAAATAAATACAAGCACTTAAAAGTTTCCCATCTACAGCTACAAGATGCCCCCTGCCTTGCCTATCGCAGGCCAGTGCTCAGATCACAGGCAGCAATTGTACAAGGAAGGTACAAAGGAAGCCTATGGTTTGCTCTGCAAAGGAGCCAAGGGAAAGAAAAAGGACGCTTCCAGGCTAGGGACAGAGAGAGCTGTTCTTCCTGTGCTGTAATCCTCAGAAAATGATCAGGTCTTATTTCAAATTCTGTGGCTGTGGTTTTACTTCCCACAGCCATAGAAGCTGGCCAGCTAGAGAAAAGAGGCAAGCAGAGAAGAAAGAGCCCTTGAAACAGAGGAAAAGGGGCATGGCACGGAAAAGTGCATACACACACTTAGAAGACTGAAAAAAATTGAGCCCAAACAATGTTATGAATAATGAAGAACTAGGATGGAGGCAGAAGACAAAGGGCCTCAGCTGCCCTGTGCACTACAGTTCCCTGGTCAGCCTCTACCCAGAATGTTTCTTCTCTTGCAGTCACATGACTAGCTTCCAGCCAGTGGATGTGAGAGAGCGCGAGATGCCACTTCTGATCCAGCCAATAGAAATATTCTTTGTGTATACTTCCATATGTTTTGCTGTCCACTGGCTTGATGCAGAAATGCAGGACAACCTTGGAAGCCATGTGCTGAAGGCGGCAGAGCCACAGGTGGATAAAACTTGGGTCCTTGAATTATTGCTTCGAAGGCAGCTGCCCATGCAGAAAGGGCACCTGTGTGGGACTTTACAGGAACAACACAAAAACTCGTGATGATCTGTTCCACATGTATAGTTGTGTGTTCCCTACGTAGCACAAACAAAAGGATGAAGAGATGAGGGAAAGGCGGCAAGAGTGGTCCAGTGTCCTCCTCTGAACGTTGGGTAGCTTCTTTTCCAGTGTTCTGGCAGTGGCCACAGCTGGGAGATAAACTATCCCAGGACAGAGTGAGAGGAGGACATGTGCCCTCTTTAAACAAGATTCAGGAGGACACCTGTTTGCCAAACATCTGTCTTTCTTTCCCAAAAGCCCCTAAGATCCACTAAGAATTAGTCACTGAAGAGCATTTAGTGAGTGCCTACTGTGTACAGGGCCTGGGAGTTGGGGCTCCTTTTACCCAAAGCCCCACAAACCCTAATTTTTGTAGAACAAAGTCCTCCAAAGACAGGCCTTCTTCCTCTTTGAGGCCCTAAAGAGAGGGAGAGGACAGATATGTTTTTCAGGCCAGTGTTTCTGTTGCTTAGTACTGGGAGGACCAAAAATGATTCATGGGACAAGGCTATTCATTAAATAACACTGTTCCATTAAAATTCAATTTTATCCATCCTGCATCAGTGAGACAATCTCATTTGTAGCTAATACATCTTTAATGTTTCCCTTATGATGTTTTACTTTTTTTTTCAATGCCAGGGAGGGAACCCAAGGCCTCATACGTGCTAAGCACGTGCTGCTCCGCCACAGGGCCACATCCCCAGGCCCCCATTCTCCTTTCTAAATAGCACAGCAGTAGGCAGGTTTGCGTCTGAGCTTTTTGTGTGTGTGTCTGAGCTTTGAGTAAGCCACTAAGGGTTAGTTTCATAACAGTTTGCTTCACTGTGTATTTTTCTTTCTTCCTCTTGTTTCTTTCTTTGGCTAACTTCTTTAATCTACTAATGGATTTCTATGTATGGTAATGAATAAAGTTCCTTTATAAAAATAAATTTGGATTTAAGAAAGTGGAAATATTTTTAAACAGTAAGGAAATACAAATCCAGATGGTATGCAGATAGACCATGACCAGGAGGGGATATGAGTGGCAGGCACGTGGGAAACCCTGCCCTTGTCACAGCCCTGGGCATTCATCCAGGCTGGTCCCTGTCTGCTCTGCCATGCTGACCTCACAGGCTGCCTTGGACACCATCTGGGTTGAAGTCACCTCCCAAAGAAGCCATGGTAACAATAGCTGTGTGGCAGGGACATGGCAAAGGCCAGCAAGGAAGTGAGTTGGGGGTGGCGTCCTGTCCCAAGGTTAAGCCAGCGGGAGCTCAGTACTCTAGGAAATGGATTCCTCCCTCCACAAACAAAAGCAGTAGCTTCCTATGGGTCCAGAGGTGGCAGCAATTCTAGGATGGGGAAAGGAGACGGACCCTGTATTTTTATAACTGAGATTTGTGAGCAATGAATGTGTAGCGTACTTTTTAAAAGGAAAATGCAGAGGCCCATGGCACAGGTTTTCTACAGCATGATACCCATCTCTCCATCCCTTGGGTGGGCATGGGAAAACCATGCAGGCCAGAGCTCAATGCAGCACGAGGGTAGCCACTGACAAATTCCTTTCTGAAGGGTCAGAGCCCCAGAAGGGTCCAGCCCTGGACCAGGCTCCAGCAAGATCCCCAGCAGGCCCTGTAGGGTTACAGTTTAGACACAGGGCTGCCATGAACATGTGGTAAACACCCTACCCACAGAGGGCTGCAGGAAGCCAGGGCTGACGGGAATGGCATTTCAGCAGTAACACAGCTGGCAGGCCCAAGAGACATGGCTTGGCTACAGGTGGTTTTTGGAGATGAGTCTGTCCCCTGGCAGCATTCCCTCCATCTGGTCCCATGATGCACCCCTGCCTCAAGGCATTGGGAGACAGCATCTCTCTGGGGTGACTGCTAGGAGTACAGAAGTAGGAATCCCTGTGAGCCCAGCCTGTCCTGAGCTGTCTGGCTCTTCAGTCACTAATACCAGAAGAAAGGAGTAAAACTGGTAACAATTTTGATAATAAAAGTGACAACTGCTGCTACTGAATCATCACTGTGAGCTAGACATGGCGGTCAGTACTGTATACAGCTTGTTTCACTAGGTCATGTGCCAGATCAATGTATACTGTCTTCTGTGGTTGAGAAAACTGAGGCTCGGGGAAGCGGCTTGCGCAGCCTATGAGTATATCCAGCCCCACAGCCGGAACATAGATAATATAAGTGGCTGCTTCTCCAGGGCCTCCAGGTGGGGGACATGAGGCAACTTGAAAACAGAGGGGTTGTGAAAGAACCAAAGGCGTTTTAGCCAGAGAAGATCTAAGATCATAGTTTTTCATCTGTGCAGGGACATGGCCAGCTTCTCACCAAATACCCATTGTCCTTCTCTTCCCTTTGACCAAATTCTACTGTAGTTAGGGAAATAATATGTTTGGCTAAAATAACCCCCTTTCTAGACTCCTCTGCATCTAAGGAAAGCTAAATCCCTAGGTGGGCATCTCTTCCCCAGAAGGAGAAACTAGGGCATTCTGACCTCTGTTTTAATCATCTTTCCACCTGGAATGAGGAGTGGAGTGGGGGCACCGTGGCCATCTTTGCTTATGAGAACAAAAGCCACACTCAAAGAGCTGTGGAAGTGCCCTACAGATGAAGGTAGGTCTCTCTGGTACCTGGAGCTGTCACATCACCCCTGTGTGGCCTGGCTGGTCTTCTCTGTGAGGATGAGAGCCTAGTGGGTAAGGCTCCCGAGGAAACTTCTAGTTCTGGCCTTAGGACAGAACTAGGGCCATGGGTAGAGATACAAAAAGCGAGAAAGCCCTTCCAGTTGAGCATGTCCAAGCATCCAAATTTGGCCTGGATGATCCTGAGAGATGGTGAGTGCCCCATGCCTGGAGACACAGGACCAGTGGCAGAATAGCCACTTGGTTGATTATGGAAAAGGTGTTCTGGCTCGGGTGGGACCAGATAGCCCTGCATGCTTCAATCACTCCCACTTTGGGAGGTGAGGAAAGCACCCCACAATACATGCCTATGTGACCTGCTGTGCGGTGTGGCTGAGCTGGAGATTGACCCACATTCTGGGCTAAAGCAAGGCCAGCCCAAGAACACAGAGCTTCAGAGGCAAGCCATGGGAACAAGCTACTGGGACCAGGACGAGGCTCTTCCAGCAGGTGTCTGCCTTGGTTCTTGCCCATTAACTACAGCACAGATGGCCCTGAGAATGTTTTGCTTTTGGTGTTCTCAGCAAAATCCTGAGATCTTGCACTTCTGGCCCTATTGCCTGCTTCTCCCCTTTTGCTGTATATAAGTAAAGACACAGGCCATACTGAGTTGTCGCTGCCTCTCCATCAGAGGTCAGGTCCCACCTGTTCCTAGATTTCCTTTTAGTATGTGTATAGTTTTTTCTTAATCTCCCATTGTGCCCTCTCAGGACCCCACTGGCTGCGTAGGCCGTGGCAACCTACAAGGCAAACAAAGGCACTGTCCAGCAAACTTGCGGTCCTGAGGAGAATGTTCTACACCTGTGCTATCCAGAGCTTGAAATGTACCCGAACTTCTCATTCAATCCAAACTGACATAGGCACACACTGCTGCGGCTCCCGTACTAGCAGCACAGCTGTCTGTTTCTGCCCACACTCCACGCACCCTCTGGCCACAGCTCCTACAGCCGCGGCTCTATTCACTCCATCTTAGCCACACTGTCTTCCTTGCTGCCCCTAAAGCACACCAGGCACATGCAAGCCCTAGAAACTCTTCCCTCTCCTGAGCAGCCCTTCCCAGACTGCCCTGCTAACTCTTCCAATTCTTGCATGTCTTTGTTTAGATATCAGTGAAGCCTACCCTGGCCATGTATTCAAAAAGACTATTTCCCCTCTTCTAGGGCTTCATAATTTATTCTGTCTGCTGGGCTGGCCCCACCCCCTAGGATGGAGCTGCTATGAAGGCCAGGGTCTGCAGAATTTCTCCCCCAAGCCTAGAACACTATGGAGCACAGAGACAATGCTCTATATCTGCTGAATATGCTTGAAGGCTTGCATGAGTCAAACAGAGGGTACCTCTGTCCATCGGTTTTTCCCAGTGTGAGGTGACTGAGAGCTACCATCAGCCAGCCAACCTGCTTCCTAAGCCTCACATATGTCCTGTGTACTGTGCCAGGTGCTGAGACCTAGACCAACATGCCGGGGACACTTAAAAGAGGGGACTCAGGCTAGAAGTGAGCTCAGAGCTTTCCCGAGGGAATGGTACTCTAGCAGAGTGAGGCCAGAGGAACAAGCAGATGCTGGTGAGATAAAGGATGAGGGGAAAGCATTTGGGGCAAATGGAACAGCATTTGCTGAGGCCCATAGGCAGGAGAGAGCATGGCTCTCAGAAAAACCATGCCAAAGGTGAGTGACTGGGGAGGCTAGCATGAGACGGGAAGCAGAGACAGAGGGTCTTTAGGTCAAGGAAGTCTGCTGGAATTTCATCAGACCCCCCTAGTGCCTATGTCTCATCCCCTCTGCCCACCCATTTTACCCACAGCTGTGGAGGATGGTTCCATGTGAGGTCAGACTCACCCAGCCCAAATGGGGTCACCCAAGTACAGCTGTTTACTGTCTGCCCAGAGCCTGTTCAGATGCCTGATGAAGTCCCTTTATCCTCACCCAAGTGCAAGCACAATCTAGAAGTAAGGGGATTCCTGTCCCAGGTAAGGTGCTCAGCAAATGAGGGAACCGAAGCAAGGTCTGTCCTTCGGGTAGGAAATTTAAACAGCCCCTTTATTTGGGGGCTATTTAATCCTGGGGGTGTCGAGGCCCCAGTCAAGTCCAGTCTCTGCCATGGCTTACATCTACATGTGCCCCCAAAGCCTCATGAACTCATAAGAGGGCTTCTGGGAAGCGGCTGGACCTAGGGGTGTGAATATGGACTAAGGGCCTGGATTTAGTATGGTTCTGGGTGTGTACAATAAAAACCCCACCCTGGATATGGGTGGTACCAATCAATAGGCTTGTAGCCTGGATGAAATAAGGACACAGAAAGAAGGCGGGACACAGAAAGAAGGCCTGCTGGCTGCTTCCTGCTCACCCCTCCATGGACTGCTTCTCTGCTGGCCGCTTGGGCATGCTACCCTGTCTTGGAACCAGCTGATGCTACACTGAAACCTCTACAAACTGTGAATTAAAGTAAACCTTTTCTCCTTTTACTTGAGTGTCGAATATTTTGTCTCAGTCATGAGAAAAGCAACTAAGGGATGGGCATGATGGCCCATGCCTGTAATGCCAGCACTCATGAAGCTGAGGCAGGAGGATCACTTTGAGCTCAAGGCCAGACTGGGCTATAGAGTCAGTTCAAGGCCAACCTGAACTATATAGTAAAGTAACTAAGGCAACAGCAATGACTCGGCGCCACACAGGTACACTGACTGTCTTGCCCTCTCTCTTGCCCTCCACTTTCACTCCCTCTCACTCTCTCCTTCCTAGTGTCACTTCCCAGATAAACTCTGTGCTCTGAATCCTTGTCTCAGGCTTTGCTTTCAAGAGAACCCAGCTAAGGGCCACACAGAGGTTTGACCACCAGAGCAGCACGGTCAGGTTGACATTTTTAAGGGTCCCCTCTGGCTGCTGTGTGGAAAGGGGCACAGGGTAAGAAGAAAGAAGAGCCAGGAGGGCCCTTCAGTAGTTAGGGAGAAGAGCTGTGGTGGTGACAGTAGAGGGAGAAGGCTGAGGACAAAGGGGACCAGAGGCTTGACAGGCAAGTGGGTGACAATGAGACCCTTTCCCAGGCAGGCCTCGCTGGACAGGCAGCCTCAACATACTTCACCCAAGCCCAGCCTGACCCTGAGACCTGCTACAAGGGGCTATTTTTAGACAGCTGGGTGTTTACTTGAAAGATTTAGGGCCTGGCTTTATTTTTAACTCCCTTCTTAATGGCAGGGACTGGCTGGTGTGGCTTTAGGAAGGGAACAGGGAGGCAAGCTCAGGAAGTCGCCCTGAGCCCTGGAAGCCCGACAGAGCACAGCAGTGCCTGGAGGAGGTACTGGAGGAGGGGGCTACTGGCCTAACCGACAGGCGCTTGCCTCGGTCTTGCACAAGAAAACCTGGCCACAAAGCACTATGCCACCCTCTACACACACCCTCTCATTCTATCCTCACCATACCCCCAGAGCAGTGCAGTTACTGCCCATCCTACAGGCAGACAGAGTGAGGCTCGGACAGAATCAAGCACAAACAGTGAGAAGTGACAGAGCATGATTCAACCTCAGCTCCCTGGTTTCCCAGCATGTGCTCCCAACTTCTCTGCCGGACAAAAGTGTGCCAGGCACCAAGTGCCAAGCCACTAAGGCAGGATGATGGCTTTCTCTTCCGACCTGGTGAAAACAACGTAAAGCCTAGCTGTGCTTGTTTTGTGAGTATGGACCGGTTTTCTCATCCAGGAAGCAGGCTGACCTAATAAGCATCTCCCACTTGGGAGGCTGAAATGAGATGAAGGCCATATGTGGAGCTCAGCAGGTGGTAGTGACAGGAACACGATGGGACCCCTGCCCTGTCTTGTGCCATGGCCTGTCCTGAGCACACATTCATAGTTCCCACTAGATCCTCCCCCATGCACATGAGGCAGGTCCTCTCCTGATCCCCAGCTGGAGATGTCATAGAGGAGGGACAGTGACCTAGGGGAAGCCACAAGCCCACGTAGCCAGCAAGCATGTCATGACCCTGAGCTCGCTCAGGCTGCCCTGCACAGCCCCTGGCATTCTCAGTTCTGATGCTGTTCCAACCTTCTCGTGTCCTGGCCCCTCCAGCACTGACCCCTGAGTCCCTGGTACCCAGCTCAGGTGTTAGCATGGGGCAAAGGATGACGCACCAGAAAGTAAGGAAACCTTCACATTTGGGGTTCAGGTGACCTCTCCCCAAAGATCACCCTATTTACTGTCTGACTCATAGTTAGACTAAATGAAGTGGGGAAGGCCCTGCAGCTGGACCTGTAGCACACTGGGGAGCAGGGCCATGAAAACACCCTTCCCACCTCCAGGGCCCCGCCTGCTTTCTTCCCACTACAGTTATTAATGCGGCCAGCTGAGGTCTCACCAGCTCCTGGTTTGCCCTGCTCTCCAGCTGCACTCCTATCCTCTTCTAGGTCTCAGTTCCTTCATTTTGAAAATAAAAATCACATCAGAATCATCCTCCCTCCAGTACCTTCCATCTGCACGCTGACAAGAGCACAGTGGGGCTTTGTCCTGACTCTCCACTCCTTGAGCGGAAGGCCTGGCTTCCCCGGACACTTCGTCCCCTAGATCTCACATCTCCTTGCTGCCAGGGACTCCAGCAAGCTCTTCTCTCCCTCTCAGGCCTCTCAGTCTTGGTGCCAACTGCCTCACACATGTCCTGACACTCCTGCCCTGACAATTCAGGAAACACGTCTGGGCATTGTCAGTTTCTGAGTGCAAAGGGACTTTGTCCATCTGGGGACTCAAGAGATGGGATGTGGGGAAGGGCAGGTGTCTGGAGGCTTTTCTGCCTCTTCAAGCTCATCCCTAAGGAGCTGGGACCCCATCTCCTGGAATGTGGGGAGTGAGGACAGAGAGAAAGGACAAGGACAAACCTTGCCTGGGAGGGCACCAGCAGTTAGTTGTCTGGAGGGGTGCTGGTGGTCACGGGCTCACGGCACACAGGACAAAGGTGCAGAGGTTGCAGTAGGCAGGGTTGGTCCCAGAGGTGAGGAGAGCTGCATTCTGATGGGGTTCTGACGGAGTGCAATACGCATCCCTTTGATCCAGCAGATCCAGCTGTCGGAATCTAGCCCATGAGCGCTTCTCTCCCTCGTAGTTATTATTCTTTTAATGTTTGTTAACTATACACTAGAGGGCTGGTGTGGGATGCGGGGCCGGTTGCTCAGTGTTTCACATGTTTGTCTGTGCTGATCCATGCGAGAGCTCTGTGGACCTGTAGGAAGGCTCACAGAATTCATCTCACAGCGAAGGTGAGAGCCTCAGGTGAACGGGCTTCATCCCGTAGCACCCCCTAATCTGCAGTTTCACTTACCGCAGCTTCAGTTACCCCAGGTCAACCATGGGCCAAAAATATTAATGGAAAATTCCCCAAATAAACAATTCAAAAATTTTAAATAACTTGTAAGCTATTTCAGGAATTTATTATGACTTATACATGTTATAATAACAGTACACTATAGTAAAATATAGTATATGGTTATAATTGTTCTAGTTCGTTAGCAGTCATTGTTACTGTCTCACTAGGCTTAATTCATAAATTAAACTAGCCAGGCATGGTGGCACACACCTAGAATCACAGCTACTCGGGAGGCTGAGGCAGGGGAATCACAAACCAAAGTCCAGCCTGGGCAACTTGGACCCTCTTTCAAAGTACAGAATTTTAAAAGGACTGGGGACATAGCTCAGTGCAAGACCCTGGGTTCAATCTCCAGTTTCTCTCTCTCTCTCTCTCTCTCTCTCTCTCTCTCTCTCTCTCTCTCTCTGTGTGTGTGTGT
>NDGM011237372.1:7730-20870 GCA_002564305.1 Octomys mimax | reverse complement strand
GAGAAAAGAAAAAAGTGAAGGCAAACCAGCAATATAATGATACAATTAGTTGATATATTGCTCAAAATGGTCATTATTATCAAAATCTTGAAATCATCCCCTTAACAAATATTTATTTATTACTTACCATAGGCCACTTTATATGTTGTGTTCCAAGAATGAACATAGTTCTTGTGCTTAGGAAGATTATATTGTAAATCTCTTGTTCTCTTTTCGTAAAAACTGAGAATAAGTGGCAAAGAAATGGTAACATTTCAAGTTCTTGAAACCAGAGGCAATATTTTTTATATAGTAAAACTGGAAACAATGTCAGTAGAGTTGCTTCATACATATACCTATGTAATATGCCTCCTACTAAAATTATTTCAGTGATTCTTCAGTACTATTTCGACATAGGCCAGAGTCAATATCAGAATAGTTCCATATTTATAGATATATTTGAAAATGCTGTAAGCTACAGGTTTTAGAAGGTGGGAGAGAGGTAAGAATAGTGAACATTGATCCTGCCCTGAGATTGCATTCTCCTGTTGGGTAAATTTATATGAAATGCACAACCTGCTTTCCCTGGATACCTTTCTTAGTCATCCCTCTCTATGTTCTTCAGTGCTTTCAACAGGACAGATAACAGGACATGGCACTGTACTGGTCAGTGTGCACCTATCCAGATACCACTGAGCATCCCTAGTAAGCTTCTTGGCACTACCTAGAAAATGCCAAGTGCCAGGAACCCAAAGAGACTAGCTACTTTGCTGCCTTCTCTGAATAACAATGATTCATTAGATTATTGAAGATTAGATATTACTAAACTTATAGTTGAACAAACTGATGTCCAACATCATTTATTAGTTATACACTGTGGCAAATTCACAGAAGAGTGTGAACTGAGTTCAAGTGTCTCCTCTGTTATAGGAGAGGGATGATAAACATGTTTGCACACTATCAATGGATGTTAAAAATGGCTTTACATGGTCTAGGACCACATGTGGAAGCACAGTTGACATTCTAGAACAATCATTACTCAAAGTACAAACCTTGTTGGGCATTTGGTGTCAACATATATTTGATATCATCTTACCTATTTGTAGATTTTAGTTCCATTTTTATCAAGTAACACATTGGAAGTAATCATGCTTTATATGAGGGCTTTAAGTGCAATGTAGAAATACACTCCATTTTAAAACAGGCAATTTATATCTACTCTTCCTTAATTTGTGAAAAGTATCTTTATAAACATTATCTTTGTGAAGCAAATTTGCTGCATTCCATGTTCTTCATAGTGTTTGTTAAGGTTGCTTAGTTAGCTTAAATGTCTTTAAATCTCATTATAGTATATTCATAAATTAGAATATACTATAATATATTCTGCCTTATTTTTAAAAAATTCTCTGGTAAGAATAAATTAATATTTATTTATTAAATACATATACCATTAAATAAATACATATACCAACTTAATTGACACAAACTATTCTATAATCACAGTAATAAAATTTAAAAGTAAAGTAGGCTATGTAACAAGCCTTAGAATTTTAGAAATTTGAAATTTTGAAATTGTTTCAGAAATTAGAGCTCAGAGCATCAAAGAATTAAATAACCTAACAAATTATTGATGAAAGTAGAATAAAAATCATTTCAGCTAAAATATTATATTTTTATTTCATGTTAAACCACCTGAATTAAGGTCTATTGCATGCAATTTTGATAAATTTGCTTCAAAATGTTTCTTGTTCTGTCAATGAGTTCTATAATTTATCCATCCACAAGTACTAATAAGCTTTTTGCTGAAAAGAAAAAGAGCCACACTATTTGGATTTTGCAAAGGGAAAATATTAATTCTAAAACACTAAAAAGACCTAATTTGTTATATAGTGATATATTTCCTCCACTTGTCATAAGTTTACAAATGTTTCTGATTTGATAAACAATTATAATTTGTAGAAAACATCCAGAGATTTTAGAGGGATAGATCACTTGGTGGCAGATCTGGAAGAAACAAGATGTGAGGATAAAAAAAGATTAAGGAAGATATTTAATTTCATTTTATCGAATATCAGCCCATCATTGTGATTTATTGACTAAAGGATGGAAATGCTGTCTCTTCGTGAGGGACATTATTCTAAAAACATGTCCCTGTGATTTTATTTCTCAGAGCTTTAATGGTACAAAATAAGGGAAAAAATTACACAGGTTTTAGAATTGCAAAGATACACCAAATACTCTTTTAAATCTATGCTCAAAATCATTTTCTGTCATTTTTCACTATTTTTTTTTTGTCCAGCTCACATGGCTAAGGTCTAGGTTTTTCTGGGTTAGCATATAGAGGTAGAAACCACTTATTACTGTAGTTGGAAGATGAAAATTGCCAATTTTGGCAAGAAGAACTCTTCACTTGATTTTTTAAAATACAGATCAATTTTTATTTTATTTTGCTCACTTGATATGACTTCAAAAGAAAGATGGGTGAAGCTTATGTTGCATAATCTATGAAAACATCTTTATTATTAGCTATCAATAATAGCTCTGAAGGATTTATTTGGATTTGCTTCTACTCTTTTGGGCAAATCTTTCCTGAATATTCAAATTAGAAAATAAAGACATCCCAGATTAGGGTAGAGTTAGTCATAAAACCATAAGTTTAGGGTTTCATGGATCACCTTATTTGAAAATTCCTTTTACAAGCAAGAAAAATGAGGAGCATGCCAAAAATTGAATGATTCACAAATAATTAATGAGCTGGTGGCAGATCTGTGTCTCATGTTCCCAAGCATAGAGACTTTATACTACATAAACTAACATATAATAGAAGAGAAATTGAATACCTTATAAAAGGCAAGTGGCAGAAGTTTTTCAAGGAATAGTGCAGATTAGTAAGAGAAGGAATGGAATGAGTAAATATTTTTCTACATAGTGTAAACAGAGAACGTGGGAGTGGTCTTAGTGAAGACCTGTAGCTCATCCCGGAATTTTCACTCGGACACAGAAAAGAAGTTTCTTCTTGTACAGATTAAATTTAGGTGTCAGAAATTCACACTGAACGAAGACTACTATAACCCAAACAGCCTATGTTTCCTTAAGGACTTATTATTCACAAATTTGTCATGATTCTGAAAACACTTTACATTTTTCTGTTTCTTGCATTTATTTGCATCAGATAATTAAAAATATGTACACTTTGTCATAAAATCAGGGCTAGATGTAAAATAAATAAAAATGGCGCCTTTTTTACTTGCACTTTAAAATTTATTAATATTTGTTTTCTTTTCCTGGGTTGTCTGAGAGTACAAATTCTTTTAAGTTTCATCTTTTTTTAAAAAATGTATTTGATTGTTGTTGGGTCTCACTATGCAGCTTGGACTCATGGTGTTCCTCTTGTATTCAGCCTCCCCAGTTCTGGGGTTACAGGTGTGCACCACTATGCCCAGATTCTGTTTAGCTCAGCCAGCCCTGGAGTTGGGGCTGACACTGCATGTGGTGTCAGGGATCGAACCATGGTCCCTGCACTTGCCTAAACTTGCCTAAGAAGGTGCCTTAGTCCCCTGAACGATCTTGCTAGCCTTTGTTTCACCTTTCTGATAGAAAATTTCAAAAGTTTGCATATTCTTTCTATTGATTAACCATTTAAGTATATTTAATTCTTATAGCATTTTTAAAATGCTCATATTCTTATTATCAATTTATTTACTTATTTGATGCTTAACTGTATGTTTAGCATGACAGTAAATGCCTGAGATAAGACAAGGACAAGAACAAAAATTTCCCAGCTTTCCTTTCACTTTTTCTAATGTGGAATATAAGGAATAGAATTTGTATTTCTTGTAGCTATTTTGTAAAGTCTCCAACTTACTCTTCTAATGTCACTATCACTTTTAATCATAATAAATATTCAAAAACAATAATTAATACCCACTAAGCTTGAAGGCAGGAATTCTAATGATGATATAAGTATAGTGCTTCAAAAACACACTGTCCTACAGCACTCTCAAATATAAACCCAGTTAGATAAAAATCTATCATGGAGATATAAATGGATATAGATTTGTCTAATGTAGTTGATTTATAATTACACATATAATACAAAGTTTTAAAGAAGGTTTTCTCTTTGAAGTGCATAAAAAGAGCATAAAACAAGAAAAAGTTTTTAAACTCTCAACCAACTATAAAAAAGTAACAAGCCAAGGAAAAGACATTGTAAAAAATATCTCTTTTTTTCTTTTTTTCTGGAAGAGGCATTAATGGCCCATACAACAGAAACGAGAGCCCAGAAAGTCATCCCTAAGAATCCAAACTGGGATCCAAATACAAAATGGGCAATTTGTGGTGTGTTATATTTCAGAATTTCTACCAACCCCATGGACTTGGCATTTTCTCACTTTTTGAATGGGAATGTTCATATGTTTACTGTGAGTTTCCTACACTAGTTGGTGTTTGGTGTACACGTAGGTCACACTTCTCCTTTTAGATGGTGGTCTTAATTTCAATGTGAATTTTACTGAGGGGATTTTCCTAAAGAAGTACAATCAGGAGGCTTTCCCACATCAGGGCCGAATTTTGTACAGTTCTATGCTTTGTGCAGAGGCCACGTGGGCTAAGATTTCAGAGGTCTACGGAGACACTGAAGCTTGTCTCTGTAGCGGCGGCCTCTCTTTCATCCTTCTTCTGCCTGTTCACACTCAGGCTTCAGGGAAACTCTTTTGAATTTGTGCTGCACTAAATATATGAAACATGCTCCCCATGGCTCATGGAAAGTCACCCTTCAGCATGCCACTCCCAAATATTGCCATTGCAGCACGAACCTATACTTCTGAAATACTTCTGCTTGCAATTTTTGATAACAAAATATTATTTGTAAACAACACAGTCTTGAATATAATTGATGTAGATATAAAAATCACACAGGTTGACTAGTTTAATTTAATGTTCAATTTAGGCTTAGTCATTATAATTTCAAGTAAAATATCTCTGCTTGGTTTTGGAAAATATAGCATAATCTATTCCACCTCACTTGTCGTAGTTAACATCAACTTCAAAGCCATTTTTGCTTCATTCAATAATCACTCAATTCTCATAGCTATTCTCTAACTTGCAAAGCGGCTAGCTGCTTCATGTGAGAAGTTTTCACCATTCTCCACTTAAACACTCCACAACCTTCCCCTAAAAGATCAGCCAACTCACAAGGAAATCACAGCCACAATTTAACCACTCAAAAGGTCTTGTTCTGTCATTCTTTAATGTTTTACATCCATGCCAGTAATTAAATTCTCATCTTTTCTCTTGTCTCATGTACTTCTCCAGAAGCTAATTCTTGCCAGAAAGAAATATGTGCTTGCTTGTATCTCTGCCATTTTTTTGCTATTTAATTGCTCAAAAAT
Source organism: Octomys mimax (assembly GCA_002564305.1). Taxonomy (NCBI): domain Eukaryota; kingdom Metazoa; phylum Chordata; class Mammalia; order Rodentia; family Octodontidae; genus Octomys; species Octomys mimax. The sequence goes on along the minus strand of NDGM011237372.1, from coordinate 15,501 downwards.
ATACTTTTGGTCTATTTCAACATCTGTTTAAGGTCCACTGCTGAACTTCCCTGACAGGAATTGTTCTTAGCAAGAGACATTTTGAGAAGGCATGTTTCTTAAAGTTCTTTAGGAAATGAATGCAATATTTGTAGGTCTGTCTTCTCCAGGAGCTTAGCAATCTTTGTTTATTGCACTGTCCTAAAGAGGAGTTCCTGAATTTAATACACCACCTGATTCCTACAACATGATATAGATGACTTATACAGTCTTATTTTTGTGATATATTCAGTTTATGTCACAAGCTATATTTGGACTTGTTTTTATCTAACACAAAGAGGTAATCATATAGTTAAACTTGAGGTCACCTTGAGTTGAGTAGTGGATTATCACATGTGATACCCTTACTATAGAGCTTTAGGATTAGTGTAATTAAGAGCAACGGGCTGGGGAGATAGCTCAGTGGAATAAGTGCTTGTCTGGCAAGCACAAGTCCTGAGTTTGATCCCTGGTACCACCACCACCACCAAAAAAAAAAAAAGAGTAACTCTTTCTTTGGGAGTAGAATGGGGTTAGGAAGCTGTATCCTAATTGTTTCTGGATTCCAGTTGTTCCTGGTGCAAATGACCCAAAGAATACATTAGCAAACATGCTACACACAATTTAAATCTGACTTAAGACCATTTCTGTATGACAATAAGTGGGGAAGAAACTAGAGGGCCAAGTGCAGCTAGAAAATCTTTGCAAAAGTCCAAAGTATGCTAATGGAGGCTGATCTCGACATGGCATGAGGAACAGGGAGGAGGGGACAGATGGAAGCTAAACTAGCTATTAACAAGTTCCTGAAACTGCTTTCTATTAAATCTGCCTTAGAAAATGAAAATGCACTGGTGTAAGCACTAAAACAAACACAACCAAAAAGATGCTTTCTTAACTGGGAAATTATGATGTGCAGTTATGTTTGGTATCTAAATGCAAATTTTGCATGTAGGCTGCATTTAGGGAAGAACTGAAAACAGCCACAATATACTATATCATAGTAGAAACAAAACAAACTAGCTGCACTTGGCATAGTAATGATCAGCCCTTTAAATTAAATCTTTATGCAGATTCTATTTTATACTCCAAACTTTTCATGGAGCCTTGTGCAATTCTGATATGTACACCAACAAATAGATATTCTCTGTGTATGGAGAAGCTGGTTTGGATACCAGCTGGCTTGGCTGTATGCCTTTCTAATGGTAATGAAGTCACACAGCTGCTAGGACAATCAGCTGGAGTTCAGATTAGCACTAGCTAAATGGATATCCATTGACTGGCTTCTTATTCGGACTCATTAAAGTTCAGTATTGACGAATGAAAAGTGGCTAGCGGTTTACAGCTAAGAGGCATCTAGAAATGAACTTGTTGACTTTGTTTTACCTTATAGCTTTCTTCTTGCGAATCCCACAATATATCACTCATCTACTGGTGATGTGTGATTACTGCCGCCCTGTAAAAATTTAACCACCCTTCTGCTTATGGGTTAGAAGTGAACAAGTTATAAAGCAAGGAGTCATCTGTATCTCAAAAATGTGTCAATGTGTGAAAACAAAAAGATTTGTCAAAAGCGTAGTTTTGCTTTAAAATGAATAGGGAAAATCTCATATTTCCCACTTAACATGTACAACTGATTTGCGAGTGACTTTAATTTTAAGACTTATAAATATTTTCTAAGTTGGTAACTTCTGAGAATTCATTCCATGTGCACTAAATCAATGTCAATACACACAAAATGATTCCTATCAACCAGACAATTAGAAAAATAAGCACGGTAACTGGTAATCACATAGTATTCACTTGAACATGTTAAAACTTTCCCCAATCATCAAAGCAACAAGAACTAAGATTCGATTCCTGTTAGGTCTGAAGCAAACAGACGTACTATTTCTTTGATAATATAGCTTCCCAATATTCCTCCTTTATTCAGGCCACAATGAGGGGACAGGGTTAGCGTACAGTGTTTCACTTCTTTCCAGTAATGGTAGTTAGAATGTTCATACTTTCAGTCATGCTCAGGTATGTCTAAAGATCGTTCTAACATTTTCATGTATGCATCCCACCAAGTAGGTCTATGGCATTGTTCAATGCATATTCTTTAGCTCACAATGGAAAAAAAAACTGCAACAGTACAATAAAGCATACTTTCTTGTAACTCAGAATAAATATTGTGGCAGAATCTCCTGATTAGAGAACAGAATTCCAAGCATCCCACAAGTAGATGTAAACTCACCGAGATGAAGGGTATAGTCCTGACTCAATATAGTGTTCTCAGAGCATGCCCAGCTTTATGTATAGTAGAATTTGGGGGAACCAAAATGACAAATTCCACAGTCAAGAATACTTCTTAATGATCTCTTTACATTTCTTACAGGCAAAATACTTAACTAACTCTGAGAACCCAAGCAAGTTCTGTATCACTTTTGATTTGATAAGTACAATAGTAGTTTCATTTTTATTCATTCACTTGCAAAACAAGAAGGGCCGTGGACTGCATGGGGCTGTAAGAAAGCAGCATTTGAGATCCACACTCAGCCTTCTGGGGGCATCATTCCTGGGATCCATGGAGTCCCTGCCTGTCCACAGGTGTACAAGTGAATGGACAGAGATGTATGTACTCCCTTGGATGTATCCACAAATATGAGTGACACCAGCTATCCCGGTGGGCCCTGATGGTGCTTTTGGCTGCTCTGCCTCCCACCGTATTTCCCAGTTAACCATGGACCAGCTCTGTTTCTTACAGGGAGGTAGTGTGTGTCAGTTCTAGCATGCATACTTGTAAACTCGGGTCCACTCTCTTGCACACTCCTTTGCTCCATCTGCAGGCTGGACGATGCCAGGAAACAGCACATGTGCCGCAGGACCAAGGCACGAGCTGCCAGTGCCTGATGCCTGGGGTGTGTATGGCAGCATCCTGACCCGCAGCCTCAATTGGACTTCATTGAGCAAAGCCACAGAGATATGGGAACCTGCTGCTTGCCACACCTAACCTAGCCCTGAGCATGTAATTTAAACAGCTATCTACTAATTTAAGTCTCATTCATTGACCTCAAAAATTAGAAACATTTGTTTATGTATTTTTTTCTCTGTTTTTTTTTTCCCATTCTAAATCCTAATCCTCCCCATGTAGCTACCCTGTCAGGGGCCCTCTACCAATTTTAGTGAAATAATTAATTCTCCTTGTGTGCTCTCAGGAATGCTTCTGCAATATCAAATGTGTCATGAGGAAATATCAGGAATAGCCCCTTACGAACTGACATTATCATAGAGAATCCACATACCACTTAATATTTAAATATGTTAAACCATAACATGTTTGAAGATATTTTCATTCTGTGTCTTGCACAGAGATTTAAAGTGTTCATATGTTTACTGCTATTTGGAAGTCTCTACAGATTCCATGCCTCTTTCCACCCTTTCTCTTCAGGTATCCATGGAAGGCCATATGTGGAACCAATGTGGTGCCCCATGAAGCAGGTTTTCCTCTTCGAATTGCTGCAATCTATAGCATTCTATGTACCATCCACACAAATTCCAGTATGCTGGCACAGGTCTGACCAACTTGCAAGTAGGCACGTTGCCAAACACGCAGATGGTACAAGGGGAAAGTGCCAAAAAAACATGTGAATCAACTGTGGGTATTGATGGCATCATTCCCAGACATGGAGGTCCAAACACTTGTCCCTCCTAAGCTTATAGTACTTACTTACAGCTACACAGATTTGCCAACAATAATCTAGCACTGAGTTAGATTAATTTTTAAAAACATTTTTTAAGCCATCTTTTGCTCCTGGGAATAGTTACAAGGCAATGATCTACAGAGGCTGCCTTTCAGTCCTTTGCTTTTACTGAGGTGATTTCTCAATAGACAATCAAGAAATATGCTGAGAAATGGTTTCTACCTACATAATGTATGAATAAAGTAAAAATATTTATCTTGGATTCATATATACTGTGCAATTAAATGAAAAGAAACATACATAGTGTGTAGATTAAGCTCAAATACTATTAGGAACACTATAAACTTCAAATTGTTACTGGGTTGAATATTCAGCTTGAGCCTTTCATGCCTGCTGAACAAAAACAATGTGCTTTGTAAATTTCATTATTAAATTTGGCTATGAACACATAAAGAGGATTGTAGTTCATCTTAGGATCTTTAAATGGATCACCCACTTAGAGAATGTCTTTTCTGTTCTTTAGTAAATTGCTTGAAATTTTTCAACTCATTACCACTTAGGTTAAACGATCAGATCTCCGAAAGCTGTCTATATTATGTCAGAAATAAAATATTTGGAAATAAGAACACAAAGATATTATGTATTTGCATAAGATAAGGGGAAGTGACCACAGGAAAATCTTTTGGGACTCACAGTGAAAGATTTCCAAAGTATTTTTCAGCCATAAGCTTTACTAAGGATAGCAACTCTTAAATGAGTTTTAGGTGTGATATTTTATCAGAGAAATTTAATATATGCATAGTTTAAAAATCAGTTGAAGTGTAATATTTATCAGATAAATTAATATTGCATACAAATTTTTCACAAAGGTGGCACAACTCTTAGAGGTAAGAACAAAACTATTGTGAAAATTAATTTGGAGCCTAAGTCCCGTTAACCCATCACTAGTGAGTCACACAGCTCGCAGTGTCTCTTGCTTTATTTCTACCATGCTGCTGTTTTACTGATTTAGATTAGTTCACTTGCATGAAATTTCTAGTTTTAGATGTGAGCAGTCATACTGCAATCACTTTTCAAGTGAATACATAGTGTATGTCTGTGGACACATAAACCCTGCATTTTAATCTAATACAAAGTAAAGAATGTGTTCTCTCCACGTATGTAGTAAAATCCTGCCACATTCTAAAACAGCATTTAGAGTGGACAGACTGAGTCTCTTCTGTGACTCCACACCAGGCTGCCATTGATTCTTCACTGCTGGTCAATTTACATCTATTGTATGTGCACATAACTTGTTTTCCCCATGGTTAACACACTTCAAAATAACAGCAACAGATTTGTGTTTGCGAAGCATGAAACATTAATGGATATCTGAGCAGTCCTTGCTACTCTCAAATTTTTTTTAACAAAAAATTATGTGGCTTCGTTTTACTACCCAGAAGGATTTCATATGCAACATATATCCACTGACTATCCAGAGAATGTTTCTATCAGAGTCTGGTTTACTTTGAGCATTAAGAAATAACCATACACTTGAAGTTCAACTTGGGCATTATGCAGACTCGAATGTCTTCATCTTGCTTGAGTTCTTTGTAAAGTTTGTTTTTCCTTTTTTATTATGTCATACAGTGTCTCAAGGATCTGTCAGGCTTTAGAAAGTGGTTTCCAGCCATTCCTAGAACAAAGAATTTGCTCTAGTATTATATGATTCTCTTAAATTATAATTAAACTATACAACTTCGAAAATTTCCTTTATCATCACTGGTGTTTGTATGAAATATAACTAAGAATCTCTTTTCCCCTTAAGTATTTTGCAAAAATTATTTATAGCACAGCTTATCATTACATAGATTAGGAAACACCAAGATTATAAAATCTCTGTAATAGCCAAACTTTACACACCAAAATCTGAAAAAGCTTATTTGAACCAAACAAAAGACTTTTACGCTAAGATCATTTATTTGCTTTTTTAATGTTCTTTCTTTCAATTGTGTCAACTCTTACTCACTCAGAAGGTAATGTTGGTAGTTTACTACATACCAAGATCTGGGGCAGATAGAAAATAGACACAGCTTATAGTCCAAAGAAATTTCTCTTTGGTACAAGCTTCAGAATTGAAAAGGTTATATAACTTCTACAGTGAATACATGAAGGGAGATGAGGTTTTCATTCAAGGTAGAAAATGACATCCATTATAAAAGTGCTATTAATAACAGGTTTTTAAACTTTTATAGAACAGAGTGATTAAGACAGAATTCATACTTTATTATTCTATCTTCTACATGTATTAAGTAGGCTTGACCATATGTGAGGGTATATGTATAATTAAGAATAAATTTTTTTTTCAATCCCTATGGGACACAGTAGATGGTTAGATTCATGTAGGCCATATTTACATTAGTTTGCAGCTTAACCTGCCTTTATTGAGTGTGAAATTTTGTATGTAGCTCTCATGAATAAAAATAAATTAGTAGTAGAAGCAAGATCTGCAGAAGATCTTTGAGAATTTACTCGTTCAACTTTAACTCAAAAAAATCAAATTATGGGAGTAATCAATATTTAAATAATTATTACCTACCTTTTCATAATATATCAAGCAAAAATATTAAAATAAGATTTTTTTCAATGACTCTTTTGGCATCATAGTTCTACATTCAAATTTCAATATTTTCATTACAGTTGTCATATACATATGTATATATATATGTGTATATATATATATATAATCTGCACTAGGTTGCTAATATTTTGCATATAGGAAGTATTTATTGTTTATTGTTGAATATATCCTAGGACCTAGGTAGTGGTTTCTTTTGCTTGTTTGTTTTATTTTTTGGTCCCAGCAATTAAACTCAGGACCTTGCACTTGGCAGGCAGGGGCTTAAGCCACTGCGCTATTTCCCTGGTCCCAGAATAGTATTTTGTTTAATAAAGAAAGTTAGAACTGAAATGACATTGGCAACATGAGGTTTTCTAAGTATAAATATATTTTCTAAAAATAACAAGTTTCATTAGTTATACTAGATAATAATTAGTTAAAATGTTCTACTGTGTTGTATCACAATTTGATGGGGTTGCTTTTGGTCTATTGATTCTTCATAGGCTGTAATTACTGCAGAAGTAGTATGACTCTTTCAAATGTTCCATTTTTATCAATGCAAATTAAAATCTTAAAATACATGGATAAATGATAAATGCTAAACAGCTATAAAATGCTACTGAAAACATCACTAATTAACTTGAGAACTGATTATGTTTTGGATACTGTTTAAATCTCAAGGCTTTTACATTACTAGTCAACAAAATTCTCTATCATTTTTCTAAATTACGTTATAAGTTAAAACAAACTTTAATTTTCTTATTGGATCATGCCAGCATATTTCCCACAATGTATAAATACACACATGTATTCCAAGTTTAAAAAGTGGGTTCAGAATTGACAAATTAGAATGTATGGAGATAACCTTTCTTTCTTTCTTTCTTTCTTTCTTTCTTTCTTTCTTTCTCTCTTTTTTGTATTTTAGAGAAGGGCCTACATGGTGTTCAGTTTCTCACTACTAGACTAGACTTGCAATGATTCCCCTGTTTACAGTCTCCCAAGTGTTGGGATTACAGGCTGCACCACCACGCCCAGTCGTACTTGCTGACTCAGCGCGCCCCGGGTGTGGAGCTGGCGCAGTAGGCCTGGGGATCCAATCCCCGGCACCTGCGCCTGCATGGCAGGTGTGGAGATCACTTTTCTACCTCAAGATAACTTAGAAAAATAATTAGTTGATGTGACTTGCTTTTCCCTTGATGTGCATCAAACCAGTGCCCTGCATACACTAGGTAATCACACTACCACTAAATTAGCCAGAGTCCTATTAACTTGACTTTCTTAAATCTTACTCAGGAAGAGCTCTAGACTTTTCATCTGAATTGCTTTGAACAATGTAAAGACACATACAATTGGGGCTGGGGAGATGGCTCAGTGGAAAAAGCACTTCAGGTCAAGGGCCTGAGTTCAATCACCGGTTCCACCAAAAAAGAAAGAAAGAAAGAAAGAAAGAAAGAAAGAAAGAAAGAAAGAAAGA